>CAKAOH010030861.1:0-18511 GCA_916701665.1 Sebastiscus tertius
GTGTGTGTACGAGTGTGTGTGTGTGTGCGTGTGGAGGGGAGGAGGGGGGGGGTGTTCGAGCAATTAAAATGACAAGCTGGCAATTAGCAAGCCCCCAAATCCCCTTAAGGGTTGGCTAATGTGGCTAATACATCAGCTGAGCGTAGTGCGGTCTGTGTGTCTACATTTGTGTGTGTGTGTGTGTGTGTGTGTGTGTGTGTGTGTGTGTGGTGTGTGTGTAGGGGTCTGCTCTAAGCAGAGACAATGGATCATTGTGGTGGTGAGGACAGGTCAGTTCCCTCCCACACCTGTCTACACTGACTTATATGACCAGCTCAGTTCAGCGTCAGTGTCAGACACACAACAATAACCACCACGACGACGACTGAGCTGAGTCTGAGTCTTCTTAAATAAGAACTAGTTAGCCATTGAAACTGTTATATTGAGTCAGACATTGTGTCAGTAAATCACGGTTTGGTTTAATTTTGTGCAATCAGTGTTCTTTTCAGAAATGAAAATATCTAAAAAGGGGTGAAAAGGTGAAGAAAGGTAGGTAAAAAACAAAAAAGGTAAAAAAATAAAATAAAATAATTATGGAGCCGCGGCAGGGGAAATATTCCGTGATTAAAGTCATACATTTACGAGGAAAACACTTAAAGTGGCAAATGTACAAGAAAAAAACATCAAATTTAATTAAAATGTATCTTTTAATAAAAAGATAAGGATGAATGGAGAGTCCGCTACAATATCTAATATATAATGTATGTATCAGAACATTAATAATCCATTTTGCTGTGTTTAGCGGTGCAGGAGTGTGATGAGGTTGATCCAACTTTGCAAAATGAAGCGATGTGGTTCCTAAACAAAAATATCCCCACTAGTTTCATTACCACCGTTTTGTACTCCACTATTTTATGATTTCTTTTCTCGTA
The DNA here is from genome assembly GCA_916701665.1 of Sebastiscus tertius. NCBI lineage: Eukaryota > Metazoa > Chordata > Actinopteri > Perciformes > Sebastidae > Sebastiscus > Sebastiscus tertius. Next base: position 912 of record CAKAOH010030861.1, read on the forward strand.
AATGTGCCACTTTAATCTCAGAGAATATCCAGGTGTTTAATCTCGTAAATTCAGAGTTTTTAATCGGAATATTCCCCCCCTCTTCCGGCTCCTTCATTTATTTATTTATTTTACCTGCAATGGCCCTAACAGTCCGTCGTACAGATGAGACTAGTCTAAAATATCATTCTAATCTGCCAAACTAGTGGATAAATGCTGGTTGGTTAGATAGACTTAATAAAAGTGCTTCACTGTTCTTATCAAATTAGCTCCAGCTTGTGCAGCGGAGGAGAGAACCCACTTTTATGTTACCTTGAAGCCTGCCGAGCTTCAGTGTGAACCCATACTACATTTATTTTACCCTATCTGAATACCAGTTATGTAATTCTTCATTAAACATCAACAATATTTCACATCCCTAAAAAAAAAAAAGGCCATTTTCCCTGCCGTGTCGTGCAGCACATTCCCCGGTCTGCCCTTCCACCGCCGGTACCGGTGCAGGCCCAGCCGCGGCCAACGTGTGCCCAGATGAGATAACTGGGTGCAGGCAGGAGGGTGGGGGTGTAGGGGGTGGGGGGGCACCAGGGAGGGCTGCCTCCTATGGAACAAAAAAAAAAAACAGAGAACCTGGAGCTCGGCCAAGTCTTTCTTCCTCGCCGTCTCCCGACTCACTCCTTCTGTCATGTAGCGGGCCGTATGAAACAAGTCAATACGGAGAAGACGGAGCGCACGCAAACAAACAACTGAGCTGAGTGTGTGTGTGTGTGTGTGTGTGTGTGCATGGAAACACAGAAATAGAAGAATACACACGTGTGTGTGGGGGGAAGAATTATCATGGAGAAAAGACGTGCAGTGACTTTCTTCATCAAAACCTTGGCAGACGATCAGAGGAGGGGAAGCTATTGTTGGAAGACACCCTCCCCTTTCCCTGTGCACACAGTTGGATACACACACACAGTCAAACACACACACACACACACACACACACACACAGTCAAACACACACACACTCTTCTACCTTCCTCCAACCACCCCCTCACTCCTGCTTTCAAACTTCAGCAGAGAAGCTGCGTGCCGCTGTCGCATCTTCTTTCCAAAGTCACAATTAAAGACGCTGAATGTGTGCACGAGTGTGTTTGTGTGTGCGCGTGTCAGAGGGAGAGGTGGTGGTGGTTGTGGGTGGTGGTGGTGGTTGTGGGTGGTGGTGGTGGTTGTGGGTGGTGGTGGCAGCAGCAGCTTCGGAAAAAAAAAATTTTGATTGGCAAACTTTATCTGGGGGCCCCGAGGGACCGCGCAGCCACTGTAAACGATTTATCGGAAAAATGCATCCCAGAATGCACCTGGGGGGCGTTCTTGCCCCGGGGCGATTATTGAATGACCTCTGAGAGCGTGACTCCTGCTAACCTTCACCGCCCGTCAACAAATTAACTTCCCTCAGCAGTGGAGAGGTAAAGAGGACGACCCCGCTCAGCAGCCGTATTTACACGGCGGGGTTCAGGTACGGAGTCAGATCCAGAACAGAGGGAGGAGGGCGCCGTCATCACGGAGAGACGACTACGAGGGGGTGGAAGGGTTCAGCATCATTTACTATTTACAATCACAGCATGTAAAGGAACATTTAAAGAAATGTAAAGGTAGTTGCTAGAAGTAGGGATGCACCGATACCACTTTATTCAGACCGAGTACCAGTACTTCCATCTGGGTTCTCTCCGATACCGAGTACCGATACGAGTACTCCTCTGAGCCTAGAGAGCCTGGTTAACAGCCAGCTGGAGGGTGTGAGGACACACGGCAGGCTGGGGAGTCCCGCAGACGAGGCGGTGCGCCGCCACCGGCTCTAGGTCGGCTTGGAAAGGCTCGGGGTGAAGGTGCTTCCCGGGGCCGTGGACAAAGTGTCACCGGGGAGGACTGTCCTCAGTGCGGCCCAACCGCGTCGTGCCCCCAGGGCGGGGCTCGGCCCACGTAAAAGGCGCCAGAGGTCTGCAGCGATGTCGGCAACCCACTCGACCCGTCTTGAAACACGGACCAAGTCTGACGCACGCGTGAGTCAGAGGATGCAACCAAAACCCCGTGGAGCAATGAAAGTGAGGGTCGACGCGCGCCGGCTGAGGTGGGATCCCGGCCCAGCGGAGTCGAGCGCACCACCGGCCCGTCTCGCCCGCACCGTCGGTGAGGTGGAGCGTGAGGACCCGGAAGATGGTGACGAGAGGTTAACGTCACGCTGCCGTAAAGTGGTATCGCTGCCGTTGTATCGGAGCCGGTTGGCGAGTACATGAGCCCAGTATCGGACTCAATACCTGATACTGGTATAGGTATCGGCGCATCCCTAACTAGAAGTGCCACAATATACCGGTATTGACTATAACCCACAGACTGTATATAAGAAGTGGACTCAGTTGGCGTGAGGTCACCCGTTGGTCTGTGGACTACGGTTTTGAAGCTACGAGTTCGGCATTTTGGACGTCGCCATCTTGTTTCTTTTTGCAACCAGAAGTGACATGAGAGGGTGGAGCTAAGTACAACCCAGCGCTGAAGAAGAGATTTTAGGCAACCAAAATGTTACAATTAACTTTCCTGAACTGAAAACACACTGTGAAAGGGTTACAGTTGTAAGAGGAAAACACGGACAACGGCGTGGCAGCGGCGTGGCAGCGGCGTGGCAGCGGCATGGCAGCGGCGTGGCAGCGGCGTGGCAGCGGCGTGGCAGCGGCCTTTCACTGTTTTCTGACATCTTAGACTAAGTAATGAAACAGTTAATGGAAGAGGAATCGATCTACGTTGAGTTTTGGTTTCTTCTTGCTGGTAGTCATTGAGTTTGTAAAATGTGGGAATCTGATTTCACCTACCTAGTCTGAATCTCAGGGCTGCTAGTGGTCCTCCATGAAAGGTCAACATCAGCACATCTCCGTCCGGGCCCGCCACCCAATGCAGTCCGTCCAGACCTCCAGAGCAGCGCAGGTGCTGATCCAGTCTCAGCGTGGCAGCTGGAGCGACCTCCTCCGCTACCAGCGCCATGTTAATGGGAGCCAAGCCCACATCGAAGCACATCAGCTCCCCCTGCTCCCCCCCTACGACCACCACGGCCCCAGCAGGGTGCCAGGCCAGGAGGGTGGGCGTCACGGGGCAGGAGGCCAGGAGAGAGACGCCCCGGCGCTGGTCGTGCAGGACCACGGAGGAGTCGCCGAGGCCCAGGAGGAGCGTGGTCTCAGAGGGGTGACGCGAGCAGGAGACGGGGTGGGACGGCAGCGGGATGCGGGTGACGGACAGGCGGTGGAGGCGTCCTCGTGCACATTCGTACACGCAGGTGTCGGCCCAGGACCCCTCCCTGAGTCCGGGGGGTCCTGGGGGGAGCTCTACTGTTAGCAGCTGGTAGGGCTGGAGCACGCTGAAGCGGCAGTCCAGCGGGTTGGCTTCAGTCCGGAGAGAGCCGAGGACCTTAGAGAGGGAGAAGAGAACAAGTTCAGAGAGTCTTCATCTGAACATCCTCCTTATGAATCTGATCTGATCCAACATGAACAAACTCTCTCTCTGGGTAGGAGGGCAACTGGAACATCTGTTATGACACATTCGCACCACATCTTGTTGACCGTGTCACTAAATGCAGGCTGAAGTTAAAACCTGTAAAACTTTAAGATTCTACATCTACTTCAGATGAGCTAGATTAGCTCAGCTATGAGATGCATTTTAGCCGTGCTATCCAACGTCCACAGAGGATGGATCCTAAGAACTTTATTGATTCCCTCACTTGACATCTGGGTAGATAACCATGATATTTGGTTCACACATTCATGTCTCTTTAGGAAGAATTGTTATAACGTTAGTGATCCCCTGACTTCATCTCACGCCATCATCCTGTCAAGATGTAAATTTGTCCAATACTTTGTGTCTAGTGTTAATTAGCACATGTTAGCACGCTAAACTAAGTGTGGTTATCAGTACACCTGCTATAAGTTAGAATATTTACAACCGGTGAGCATAACCAGCGTGTCCTCATCCCAACGCGTCACATACTTTGTCAGACCCTTTGGCGTCACTTTACGGTCGCAGTAAACACTTGCCGTTGTGAATTCAAATAAAAACGTTGCTTAGGTTCAGGCAACAAAACCACTAAAGTTAGGTTTAGGAAACAACGACATGGTTGGGCTTGAAATGACGACGTTCGTACAGTGACAATGTGACTTGACGTTGTGAACGCGGGATACGAACAGCGGCCTCCTGGATGAAAGCCTTGTGTTTGTTGGATCCAACCACCTCCCCTCCCGCCCGGTCTGTGTTTTACCGCCCTTTAAACTACGTCACCACACTCCCCGACCACTTCCTCTCATCCAACATTGACACGGACGCGTTTCCATTGTAGCTGCTTGAAAGTGCAGTGCTTCTCATACAGGCGCCTTGTGCATCAACTTGTGCACGTAACGTGCATCCCACACGCGTCAGTATCTTCAGTATCAACCTGGGAATGAGAACGGGCCGTTGTAACACGGACCTATAGCAGAGTTCAATGATCCAGCAGACTCCCACGTGTCTGTGTTGAGGAACATTAACGTTTCTGTAAACTTTAAACTGGAATATTTCCTGCAGCTCAACCCACTTCACTACAAGTCCACCAAGCTTACATGAAGTCTGTGGATAGAATCAGACTCTTCTGTTTACATTTCTGTCTGTATCCGTCTTTGGTACGGGAGTGTTTAGAGGGAAGATTCAGTCAGTAGTTAAGTGTCACTAAACATGGTATGAAACTCGATCTCGTCATTTCGTTGTTGTTTTAACATGTTCTTCTATTTGGGAAGTGGAAGAAGCTGACTTGTGCCAGTTAGTTCTGTTGATGAACAAACCTGTTTTAGAATAAAAGAAGGATAAGGATGGATAGAGAGAACAGAGTGAGAGACAGAGAAATGAGTCATATTGTACATGGCAGAAGCCCCAAACCCCCCCGGAGATGGAAGAAATGGAGCCTTCCACTTTGCTCATAAACACTCAGGCTGTCAATCAAGACAGCTAATGATAAGAGCTCCATTTTAACTCAAGGTCAACAACATCTCCTCCCTGAGCATGCCACGGCTTGGCACCCAGCAGCCGGCGATAAACAGCCTGCTCTGTTTACCTGCGTGAGGAGCCAACGCCAGACATGACTGACAAGAAACCAGCAACATGAAGACGACGATACATGAAGAAAGCTTGGAATTATTAGACCGATGGTCAAATCCAGAATTCAGATTACTCGCTCTTAGACACACAAGCGGTTTGTGGGAGTAGGCACAATGGGCCCCGCTAAGCAAAGCGAGCGTTGACACCGATGGAGAAAGGCCGCGTCACGGGTGGCGCCGTCGATAAAACACCCACAAGGAACCGGGGAACAGTAGGTGGATGACAGGAGACATCAGCCTGTGCTAAACAGCAGCCCAGCAGTTCCACAGCCACTAACAGAGCTTTATAGGAGAGATTTCACCTAACCAAAGCCTCTATCGGAGCCCTGCATTGACCGTGGCAGCTTTGGCTAAATGAGCCCATTTCTTTTCGCCGTGTAGACAGAAAGAAGGATCGGCTGCCTGCCTGCCTTCCTTTCCTTTCGTAAAGCTGCCCGGCCCAGTTTTTTGGCAGGCATTGCCAAAAAGGGACTTAGAGGGAGGACAGGTTTTTTTTTTTGCCTGCCCGTGGTCTCCAGCAGGAGAGAAGCAGATGACTGTCCTCCTGAAAGCTCTTTTTTCCTCTCCATAATCCCCCAGAGCGAGCTCCTGCTGCTCCCCGGGGGGTGGGTGCTGTGTGTTTATTTGAGGGGCTCAGTTCATGTGAGGGGTGGGGTATCCTCGGGAGGGTGCGCTTCTCTACGTGTCTGCGGGGACAAAGTGACACATGCATTAAACAAACACGGAGCAGGCGAGGGTCCGTCGAGTCCGTCGAGTCCATCCCACAGAACGCTGTCACAGGAATCACAAGACCTACTTCCATTTCCACAAACCCTGACCCCCCCCCACAAACCTCATCTCATCCTCTCAGCTTTTCATCTTGTGCCCGGCTTGCTAGTGCCCGCCGCCCGCTGTGCCAGCATGCCACCGTGGCACCATCGGGGATGAGGTGCAGCTGATTCAGCTCTGCCTCCCCTGATAGGTGACCCTCTGAGGAAACGGCGTCCGCTACAGAGAACAGAGAACAGCGGAGAGGAAATCCCGCATGGCCTGGTTCAAACTGCAGCAGCCCACAGTTCAAAGACTTCAACACCTACTTGTGTTCTTATTTTGACTCATACGGTACATGGGTTGAACACACGTTCACGGTCAAACCATGTAGGACTTCTCAAACTAATGTAGTTCAGTTCACTGATAAACCATGCCGTGCTCTCTTCACCACACGTTTACTACATTGTTCAGAGATTTCTTCACACCTCCACTACAGTCATTAAAAGGCATTTCCTTGCTGGACGGCTCCATACAGAAAGGAATGAGCCTCAAACATCAATGCACTGATTTATCACGTCCTCCATGTTAGTGGAGTTTGAAGATATAGTTTATTATACAGCTGATTTACAGCTTTACTGACATTTTATTAATCTATGAGAAACTGCTTCATCTTATAATCATTATTTCATAAAGGCTTCTCTGGCCAGCACGTAATGTAGACAGTTCATTATATCTACTGTTAATCCATTACTTTGATTTAACTATTAGTTAACTATATCTACTGTTAATCCATTACTTTGATTTAACCATTAGTTAACTATATCTACTGTTAATCCATTACTTTGATTTAACTATTAGTTAACTATATCTACTGTTAATCCATTACTTTGATTTAACCATTAGTTAACTATATCTACTGTTAATCCGTTACTTTGATTTAACTATTAGTTAACTATATCTACTGTTAATCCATTACTTTGGATTCTTGTTTCATATTCTTGAATTGCTTTTAACGACCGTTAGATTTATGCTCTTGTTATTTTCTCTGACACTGTGTGGTGCGTGGATGTATTATATATATTTATATTGATATATATACATATAGGTGTGGTGTCTCTGCTGTATCCGTCATTTGTCCTCTTCTTCTGTGAAGAGCCTTATTTTACCCATAATGCATTGCACGACAGGCTATCTAAATCAGTCTTACATTAGTCACACAAAGAAGAAGAAGCTTCATGCAACAGGTGAATTTAAGTGTCCATAGCAAGTCTGACTTACAGTTATATTTAAGTCAAAGACTAGGTCTATGTTTTTTGCAGGCGTGTCCTCTACACGGTTCAGTTTAAGATCCTTTCAATCATATTTAAAGTCCTTCAGATTTTAGATATTTAAACTCAATATTCAGCATCTCCTTGAACCTGAATGTCTCGTTGGAGTGTCTTTTGAATGTTTCATAAAAGTGCAATATTTAAGAAGGATGCAGTCTATAAATCTCCATGGTGCTACAGCAGAACCGCAGAGCAGAAACTGCCTCTCTCACTCTTCTACAGTCACATTTATACCCGTCAGCACCGCAGCAGTTTGACTCCGGGTCATTTTTAAGGCCACGCTGTGCATCGTTTTACATTCAGCGAGGACCGACTGAGCAGAGGCAAGCAAAAGGCACCTGAAGGCAACGCAGCTGATTAGGAGATTAGAGCGCCGGCACTCCAGACGTTCAGGGTTACAGCCGGGTTCGAGTCTTTCCAACAAAATAAAAACTGCAAACACTCGTGCTAGCGTAAGCATGATGACACACCAACATCAGAGCAGTGATGACGTACAGATTCATCTGCAGCTGGTTAATGCACCAACTCTGCCACGGACGTTAAATACCAACGAAGAGTATCCTGGGCATCGATCTGTTCAGTACATCTCCCACCAGAGATATAAAACAGGAGAACTGACATGTTCTAAAACACTTTGAAACTTGCTGTAATTGGAACCTATGGAGAAAAAGGCTTATGTTGTCCTTATAATCCTGGTAATATTCTACCAATAATCCAATACTGCTTCTTTATTCAAAGTAATGAGTGTAAAAAACTGTGTCTGTCTAAAGTTTTGATAATTATAGGTCAAAGAGAGCAGATTATGTCTTTCAATCATGAAGATCATCTCATAATTGTGTATTTATATTGCAGACAATGATTTGATTTTTTCAATTTTGCCTGAACTTAATATGTTAGAGCTGTCTTTGGTATTCTAAATGGCTAGTATAAAGCAATATATCCTAACTAGATTCAGTATTATAGGCAGTTAATGTTTGAGAGGGTTAGTTGAGGAGCCTTGCTAACTTTAAATGAGTTGTTTGAGTTAAAGGTTAAAGCCTTCAGCAGAACTCCTGATGGATTCATCTCAACTGTCTTTCATTACCATCGCTAAGGGAACTTTATGGACATTACAGATCTCCTTACTCTGACTAAAACACCTTAGACATGGATTCTTTTGATTTGCTTTACTGAAAGGAAAATGTGTGAAGGCATGAGGTAAGCTGACAGCAAGTGATGTTAATATCTTAGGACTGATATCAGGATTCAAGGCGGCTCAAGTTAAGTGCGACCCCTCGGCCTTGAAATACATTATGTTGGTACCAAGCCTCCAGGAAGAGCGCCGTTGATGCCAACTTTCGTAGAGGCAATACAACGACTTCCGTGTCCGACACGTGACGCCATCGGGCCCAAAAAGACTTGTTCCCATACACTTCCATTGGGAAAGAGACGTCTGTTACTCAGAGGATCATTTACTTTGAGGTGAATCAACTCCCCAGTATGAACACTAATAGTCCTGATTTAAATCATCAAAGCGCACTAATAGCTGAATCCAGAGTTATTTCCCTTCCTCCGTTCATGTGAATGAGACCCAGACCGAGGCTGGAGCGCCAAGCCGTGACGACGGCGTGACGTTGGGACCCCGTGACCGAGTCATGTGGCCGACGCTACTGCTCCTGCTCCATCGGCCCAATGGATGAGGAAGATCGCCGGAAGATCCGGGTACTTTTCCACTCGGAAGTGGAGCCGTTTGGCTTCATGCTCTGCTGAGACGCTCTGATAGGAATGAACGGAGCCCCGCCTCCAACGCTGGATCCACTTCTCTCTATACCTCCATGGCTGGTACCCAGGGAAGACGGCAGACGGGTATCCCACTAGTTATGACGTAATGTTTCATCAACTGTTTTCTATCTCGACTCTTTCATCACTCTTAAAGCAACACTTTGCACCCTTGTTTAACAAACTGCTACATGAATAAAGTCTGATAAGAAATAGACTTTGGAAGTGAAAACAACAGCCAGTCTGTTGGAAGAAGTGCAGAGAAAGGACTTCTGAAATACAGCACGCACGTGTCATTTGAATCTATTCCTAAAAGCAGAGCTTTTGTTTGCCTGTGAACTCTCCAGAGAGCAGATTGTGGCACGTTAACGTCCTGTAAACTGAGTTCACTGGTTCTGTGAGCATGAAATAGAAAAGGATGAATAAGGTCAAGAGAGGGAACGAGTGAGTGAAAGGATGTGCAAGAGAGACAGAAAGAGAGGGAACACAGACGGACGGAAATATGTACAAAAGATGACGAGAATGGAAGTGAGGGAAGAGAGAGAAAGAGGGTGGAGACATGGAGGGAAAGATGCAAAGAGAGCAGAGAGAGAGAGGAGAGAGAGAGAGAGAGAGGGGAGGGAGGGAGGGAGGGAGGCCTCTAGTAAGTAGCTTTCTCCTGGTTATTGGTTTCAGTGACTGGTCAAAACTATTCTTCTCCATTCTTCTTGTCTCTCTCTCGCCGCCACCTTTTTTTCCCCTCCGTGGCGTGAAAGATAAAGCGGACGGGCCCGACTGTGTGGCTGGCCCTTGTTCACAGCAGTGGCCTTTTGAAGCCAATTTTCCAGCTCACGGAGCAGAGAAAGACGGGGAGAGACGGGCAGAGAGAGACGGAGGGACTCGGAGGAGAGTCGAGGGTGTTGTGGGGGGAGGAGGCGGGGGAGGCGGGGGAGGCGAGGGAGGCGGGGGACGGGACAGGGAAGTTTTAGGTGTGTGAATCAGGGTTAGTGTTGAGGTAGCGATGTGAGGAAATGCACAGGCACAGCGGGATTACTAACCAAAATATTCCTCACACCTTAACACCATTAATTGGTACCACTGAACATAATTGTAGCAGAGAGGAAGAATTACTCACTCGACCTCAAACTGGGGGATTTCTTTACAATGCAGCGGAGCTTGAGGGGTAAATCTGCTCTTTGGATTCAGCACCCGACCCCTCTCATGGTGCACATTATGATGTGCTTCCTACTGTACATGCTTCAATTCTGCACATTTAGACCGCAGCTTTTTATGTTTTAGAGCAGAGGTCAGCAGCCTGCGTCTCTCCAGCTCCTCTCCAGAGGCTCCCTGAGGATTTAGAAAAACATTAGTGGAACTGAAGAACTGTTTTTAGTTTACATTTTCATTTTTATTGATCATTGTTGTAGGTCTATGGTACGACGGTACGACGGAGTGTTAGGACCACATCGAGGGAAAAAAATTAATTCTAGAGTTAGAGAAGAAAGTCAGAATATTCTGACTTTCTTCTCGTTATATTCTGACTTCATTGTGTAAATCTCAGATGTGTTTTCCCTCAATGTGTCCTGATACTCCGTAGTCCATTGTCTCTTTGGCCCTCACTGCATTAGACTGATATACTCTATACTGAGACTATAGACTGAGTTACCTTCATCACAATGATCACATGTTTTGAGGCTCCTGACAGATTTCTTCTTTTTTGCCTAAAATGTCTCTTTTGATAGTAAAGGCTGCTGAGCCCTGGTCACAGTTTACACTGTTAACTGAGCTCCTAATGAACTGTTAATCATAGTGTTCTAGCACAGATGAAGCAGTCAGGCTTTTTAATGAACATGTTGATATCGTGCACTTTAAGCTTTTTGTGACTGTATACGTAGCTTCTACTGACCGTTCTCCTTGTTGGAACTACGTACTTCCTTCAATGAACTGCGTGGTTTTATCCATCGTGTAGTTGACGTATTGTGTTGTGTTTATGTCTTTGTCAATGTTTTTGTGCACAGTGTGAAACCAGTTTCCCGTTTGGGGATTAATAAAGTTCATCCTCTCCTATCCGTCCTACAGATTGTCAATTTCTATGCAATTCTATACTCCTTCTATATAAATAATTTCCGTTAAAAGGTAGTCTTTCATGGACGATCTGTTTAGGTTTTTCATGTTTTGTAAAAAGAGGAATATTCCACGCAGCTCAGCGCTGAAGTCACTAATAATTAAAAGACAACAGAAAAGAGATGAAACAGCTGCAGAGAAACTGTCGGTGACAGATAACAGGATATTCACACAGGACGCTTCAAAACAACAACAAACACACATACAACCACAAAAAATATGACTTAAAAAACATTCATCTGGTGTTTCTCTTTTCATTAAGATTATTAAATTCCAGGAAACGGTTTGTGTTTGTGTTTGTGGGGGGGGGTTAAAGGAGGGAAGCATGAAGGAAGGATGATTAAAAATGTTAACATAAAACCAACTATGTATGTGTTTTTCTCTGCTTCCCACCCTCCACCCCCCCGCACGCCGTGGCTCCACTTATCAGCGTGAGGAGAGAAGGGGGGGAGCGTTCGAATTAAGACCACATAGGGAAAGAAATCAGACTTTTTTTTTTAAATGCCGAGAGACTGGCTAGAAAATTGGCTTAGCGCGGCAGATAGCGAACTGAACAAAAGGAACATATATATGAGCTTGAAGTGATTGAAGTAGCTGGCGTCTCCCGATGTGTGCCCGGCGTTTGATTCCCGCCACGGCTCTTACATAAACTGCTCGCTTAATTTCACACCGCGCATCTGAAAAATGACAACAAACGCTTTCATTAGAGCGCGATGCCGCAGCCCCACGAAGAGACTTTAATGTTGTTGAAGCGTGGAGGAAGGAAGGAAGGAGGAGAGGAGGACGGGGGGGTTGGAGGAGACTAGAGAGAATAAACTAGGTGAAGGAGTGTGATAAATGTGAAGAGCGTTCCAAAAACAAGAAGCGGTAAAAGCAGCGAACAGCATCTGCTTTGCTTATTTCAATATTCATGCCCCCCCCCTCCTAGCTGAATTTGTTTTCCTAGCATGCGATTGGTAACGCTCATCTTTCCTCCCTCTCGCAGACTCTCTCTCTCTCTCTCTCTCCGCTGTGGTGAGATATTTTGCATATGCTTACGGAGGAACGGCATACGTACGAGGAGAAGAGTTAAACCCACTTCGGTAATTTGGGATCTTTCATCTGCTGTTTTGGCACGAGGACAATCCAACGTTGACACAGAATCGGGTCACGGGTTGGGTTTTGCCAGAGGCCACGAGGATGTGTGTGTCTAAGACGAGTGTGTGTGTGGATGTGTAGGCGTTCTCCTTCACGCTGTACCACAGCTTAGCTTCTCCTTGCTTATTTCATATGGTGATGCATGGAGGTGCAACACAGAGGTGCCACCCTTGAGGTGACTAACGCACCGTCCCCAATCCCATCCACAACAACACAGGTCTCCTCTCACAACAGCTGCTTTGTTGTCTTCTTTACTGTGTGTCCTCTCTCTCTCTCTCTCTCTCTGTCTCTGTCTCTCTCTCTCTCTCTCTCTCTCTCTCTCTCTCTGCGAATAAAAAATACAAATAAACACTTTGAGTTCTGATTTAGCTTACAGAGTATAAAGTCTGGTTCATGCTTGCCGTAGTGAAGCCGCGACAGAAAATTACGTCATCACTTTTTTTACTAGCACCTTCACCCCGAGCCTTTCCAAGCCGACCTAGAGCCGGTGGCGGCGCACCGCCTCGTCTGCGGGACTCCCCAGCCTGCCGTGTGTCGCTCACACCCTCCAGCTGGCTGTTAACGAGGCTCTCTAGGCTCAGAGGAGTACTCGTATCGGTACTCGGTATCGGAGAGAACCCAGATGGAAGTACTGGTACTCGGTCTGAATGAAGTGGTATCGGTGCATCACTAGTTTTTACGTGGTGCGTAGCTACGCGCCGACTTTCATTTCAACATGGGAAGACGAGCAGGTTGGCCTGTACAAACATCTCTACAACTGTTCACTGAGAGACCACAGGGACAGTCACGTGACCTCAACAGTCACGTGACCTCAGGGACATTAAATACTTGCAGAGAAACAGTCACGCTGGGTAAAGAAGAGGTTTTCTGCTGCAGGCTGTGAAAGAATCTGAGAGGTTGTTTAGGTCGCAGGTTGCAATAAAAAACACCCCGGTGGACACGTACCATCAGGGTATCTCTTTAAACTACGTCACCACCGTCACTCCTGTTCCACTTTCTCTGAGCGTTAACTGTTGATGCAGACGGGTTTACTTTACAGTTAAAGGACCACCCGTTGCGTCTCATTCTGAACGCTGGCGGACGTGACAAAGCGTCGGTATTTCCCGTCCTGGGAATGAGAACGGGCTGTGTGTGTGTACCTTGAGGCCTTCAGCGGGTGAGCAGCTCATCAGAACCAGGTTGTTCCTGTGTGTGTTGGTGGGGGTCCAGGGCCACAGCTCCTCACCGGGCTCCTCAGAGTCCCACCAGCAGAGCGCCACGTCCTGGAGACGGTTGAGACTCACACGTCTGCGGAGCCTACGACCACGCCCACTCACCTCCACACACACCACCTGGACACACACACACACACACACACACACACACACACACACACACAGAAGAGCAGAGTGTGTATTTAGCAACACACACAGAGAGTTAAACCTGAAGGAGGGAAGTTATCAGAGAGTCTCAGTGATTCACTCATTATGGATTCACCTCCTCCGGAGGGCTCACAAACTTACACATCTGGAGCCCCAAATATCATCATGTCCTTCCCCCATCTTGTTTTGTTGTTTGTTATCTTCCATTATTAATGTGTGTGTGTGTGTGTGTGTGTGTGTGTGTGTGTGTGTGTGTGTGTGTGTGTGTGTGTTTGGTTCTGTCGGGCTTGTTGTTTTAGTGATGTGCATATTTTTGGGAAGGTCCGCTACGCTCTACGGGCCACAACAAAGAGACGCACAGTAATGAGCTCTCGTGGTGCTTGGGGCGGGGGGCACACACACACACTCACACAGCAACACACACACACACACACACACACACACACACACACACACACACACACGTACATGAATGCATGCATGTATGCACACAAATACACATGTACATACATGTAGAGGCACTGGTGTAAAGAGTCTTTTATAAACAAACAGCTCTGACCAGAAGAGCTTTTAAAGGTGAAACTGCAGCTCGTACTCCGACACCGATACCGGATCGGATATCGGGCCGATACCGACTCTAATAGCCGGATCGTGTATCGGTGACAATGGATCCGATCCATTCAAATCAATTCTGTGTTTATATTCTATCTAGGTTTTACACTGGAACTTTAATTCCTGATGAAGTTTTGACCAATTTGTTGCTGCATTAAAAATGTTTACACCGTTAATACACATATTAATATTAGTAGTAGGCCATAATTAAAGTTGTACTCCTTTCTATCCTCACAAGCTTCACTCAGGAAACGTTTTGTAGAAGGATTTCAGAGAGATCTTAACTTTCCCAGTGTAAGACCTCCCGTACCCACCTGTTATATGTTGGAGTGGAAGGATTTATTATATAGATAATAAAGAATAAATCAATGTACAACAACAATTCTATGTATTTATTTGTTTGTAAAGTAATGTTTAAGTCCTGCCTGATGTTTCCTTACACATAAAAGAATCAGTACTCGGTGTGGGCCGATACCTAAAGCCCAGGTATCTCTCTCGGCATCAGTACCAAGACAGTGTCAGTGCCGAAGCAGAAATGTATCTTAAAACAACAACAACATATTCTGTAGTAAAACAAAACTGGCTTAAAAGCTCAGAAACATGCAGAAATTAGTAAATCGACAAGCTGGAGGTTCAGTGGTCCATGTCTGCCCCCCTCAGCCCCTCGGGGGGGGGGGGGGGGATTTACTTTGGACCCAAAATACAGAGATGAATTAAAATGATGGAAGAACGTCTGATGATAGAAAGAACAAAGAGTTAAAACAAACAGCTGAACGAGAGATCTCTGACAGGCTGGAGATGGGAGAGAAGAATCTGAAAATCACTACTTCATTTTACTAGATTACATTTGAACGCATCACGATAACGTTGTAATTTACCTTCACCCAATAGTCATTTTTCCTGAGTCGACTTTGAACGCCCCATAACAATAACTCGATGGCACCCCCGTTAACGTCGGTATCTCCGGTATTTCTCCAGTCAGGACTGAGCTGCTAACGGCTGCTAACAGCTAACGTTACTAACTCTCCTCCTGCTGATGTAAACAGGTTTGTTGTTCTCAGTGTCGCTTTATTATCAGGTAGAAACAGGATGCCCCCCCCCTCAGGTTTAGTAGAACTACGCTGCTGAGAGCTTTTCTTCTGCTCATCGTGTCTCCGGTCCCAAACTAACTGAAACATGATCCAGTGTGCGTCTGCGTCATTGTGCAGCGTAACTGTGGGAAAGCATCAACGAGAGGAATCGATGGTCACGGAGACATGAGATACCGAGCAGTCGGACAACTACGGTTCTCTAGTCCACCTCTAGTGTTTTCCTGCCTGACGGAGTGAAGGATGGTGATCTGATGATTTCACCCGATACTGACAATTACAACTACAACTACGATACTGACTACAATTTACCTGCATTTGGCGGGTGCTAATTTCAGACCCTGCCTCCATCCTTCCATCCCTCCATCCCTACCCATCTCTTCATCCTTCCATCCCGCCATCCCTCCATCCCTACCCATCTCTTCATCCTTCCATCCCGCCATCCCTCCATCCCTCTATCCCTACCAATCTCTTCATCCAACCATCCTTCCATCCCTCCATCCCTCCCCATCTCTTCATCCTTCCATCCCTCCATCCCTACCAATCTCTTCATCCAACCATCCTTCCATCCCTCCATCGATACCCATCTCTTCATCCTTCCATCCCTCCATCCCTACCCATCTCTTCATCCTTCCATCCCTACCTATCTCTTCATCCAACCATCCTTCCATCTCTCCATATCTGTTCATCCAACCATCCCTCCATCCATCCATCCTTCCATCCCTACCCATCTCTTCATCCAACCATCCCACCATCCCTCCATCCCTACCCATCTCTTCATCCCACCATCCCTCCATCTCTACCCATCTCTTCATCCAACCATCCCTCCATCCCTACCCATCTCTTCATCCATCCATCCTTCCATCCATCCATCCCTCCATCCATCCCACCATCCATCTCTCTACCTCACCATCCCTCATCCCTCCATCCCTACCCATCTCTTCATCCAACCATCCCTCCATCCCTCCCCATCTCTTCATCCTACCATCCCTCCATCCCTACCCATCCCTCCATCCCTCCATCCCTACACATCCCTCCATCCCCCATCCGTCCATCCATCCATCCTTCCATCCCTCCATCCCTCCATCTCTTCCCTCTTCTAGTATTTTTTTCTGCAGCCGTTTGCTGGTCAGCAATAATCAGAAACCACTTTCTGTGGGCCGGATTAGTTTACCCCCCCACCCCCCCACTCTCTCCAGCTTAGCCCACTGGACCAGCGCGGTGTGTATGAGTGTGTGTGTGTGTGTGTGTGTGTGTGTGTGTGTGTGTGAGTGTGTGTGTTTGTTGTGGGGGATGGGTAGTTGTGTGTTGCATGTGCATGCATTGACAGAGGTGTGGGGTGTACAATATGTGGTGTGTGTGTGTGTGTGTGTGTGTGTGTGGGGGGGTCTTATCAGGACTCTGCTTCTGGAGACGGACGCACGGCAGGAACGATTGCTTTTATACACACCAACGTGCACGCGCACACGCACACACCCACACACACACCTGAACAAAAGGGCCTGGCAGTAATGTGATAATGCCAGGGTTAGCGGTTAGCGGTTAGCCAGCTAGCGGAGGAGGACAACAGTGTTGTTTTGTTTTGGGTGGGGGGGGGCAGAAGAACACCTCCAGATTCATAACCCCCCCAGTACATCACACCTTTATGAGGGATTAACAGACGGAGACGGGAACCACCACCAGAGTCAGAGGGCCGCGTTCATCACACTGAGATCACACTGAGATCACACCGGACCGACTCACACGTTCTGCACAGATACCAACAGGAACATGTCTGGGGCTTCAGGGTCTTTAACATAGAACAATGCATCATATTTAATAAGTTGATCTGATGTTATGTTTGTAAAATCTGTTAAATACATGTAGTGAAGTAAGAAGTACAACGTTTCCCTCTGAGATGTAGTAGAGGAGAAGTATGAAGTAGCATTAAAAGGAAGTACTCAAGCAAAGTACCTCAAAATTGTACTTAAGTGCAGTACTTGAGTAAATGTACTTTCCACCACTGGATAGTGTTACTTGATTCAAACAGACTGGATTTAAAACTTTCAGTACATTTGGGGTTTAGAGATATTTTTATAGCATATTATACCATATTCTACCTTTTATATCATGATTTAATATTATTATAATGATGCTAATTCCTGTATGCCGCCTACTGAAAGAACATGTGACTGAGTAGTACTACTACTACCACTACTACTGCTACTACTACTGCTACTACTACCACTACTACCACTACTACCACTACTACTACTACTACTACTGCTACTACTACCACTACTACCACTACTACTACTACTACCACTACTACCACTACTACTGCTACTACTACTGCTA
>CAKAOH010030871.1:6976-49385 GCA_916701665.1 Sebastiscus tertius
TATTTTTTTTTTTTTTTTTTTTTTTTTTTAATTACTTTTAAAATTCTGTAGGACGAGTTAAGTCCCTGGTATGATCCGTTTTGTTTGTACATATGTAGTGCACAGTATAAAAAAAAGTGACCAGTCTTTAGTGTCCTCCAGTGGCTACATTGCGTAACTACATCTCATATATTTCTCTCATAATATAGTTCTCATAAGTTTTACTTTGAAAGGGTTGACCGGAACTTCAGTATGCTAATTGTGTCTAACTTGATAATGCAGTTACTCACAGTGACCACTAGAGGGCGCACCACTATGTTTTATATTACAGTATATCATGACGTTTTCTGCCCTCTTGCGGTCACAGTGAGTAACTACAGCTGCACTCCTCTAGCATCAAGTTAGACATAATGGCATAGTGACGTGCATTTCCGGTAAAAATCTAGATACAAACCATGACAAATAGAATAACGACGTAACGCTAAAAGCAGGAGGACTCGTGATTTTTGGCGTTTTGAAGCGAAGCATACATCTATCTTACTTATGCTTATTGAAGAAGTTGATCTATGTCGAGTAGACTGCTTTTCAATGTAACACCACCTGACACTTCCTGTCACTAGGTGGCGGTATAACATTGTTCATCGTTGTTTGCTACCAAAATTGATACGGAGAAGAAGAAGCAGAAGAAGAAACTGTCATGGCGACGACTCTGTGATAACAGCGTCTGAGCCGGTTAATGTTGAATTGTGATTAAAGTACATCTTTCAGACTAACCACGACCAGTTGTATGAGACCGAGTATATATGTAAGCCACTTTTTAATTTAAATTGCAGGTCAATGAACTATAATTCACTGTCAGTGCTTCGCTTTGACACCTTTAAAACTAGCGTTAGCTATAAATGCTAACAGCCACATAATGTAGGCTAGCTTTAGTTAGCTCTGTTGTAGTTAGCTTAGCAGTTGTTGTTCAGTATGTAGCAAGTTGTTATGATACAAGGCAGGCTGTCAACTGGCCCATAACACAGCCTATTTGCTACTTTTGCTGTTTAGGTTAACGCTTATGTTGTTTTCCTTGCCAAGTGATTGCTATTTAAGGTCTTAAATAGCTGTTTGATGTTAGCTCTAGCCATTAAAGTTAACGTTACCTTAGCTAAACGTTACTAAACTTGTGTTTGATCCTCTTGTAATGATTATACGAATCAGATTACATGATGAAGTTTTCCCACCTCTTAATTCAACGTAAACCTCCCAAAAACTGTCGGTGCAAATGCAAGAAACACTTGTAATTAGAATAATAGATGATTTATGCACATATAGCACATCTCATGGATTGGAATCTATGTTAAAATAATATATAAATAAAACATTTTGGAACAAAATATTACCTTATCAACTTTATATTTCTTAAGATATTATGAAGATTTTGTTCTGCTTGCTAATTTTGTATTTCTCCTTGTTTTTTTTCTCAAACACAGACTACTCCAAGCTAAGTAATGTCACCCGCTTATTAATCTGCTGTGAATTTGGCTTCGACTTGTGCCTGTTTAGTCAAGATGAATCGTCCAAAGCCTACAACTCTCCGGCGCCCCAGTGCTGCAAAACCATCAGGTATAATGCCAAGTTACCCTAGTGTCACTTTAAGTGTTGTTTTGAACATGGTAGCAAACGGGGTCTGAAATCACCTGCCACTGTTGGCAGGTCACTGAACATTTCTACTGGCCACTCAAATTTGTGTCACTTCTGAAACCTATGTAGACCTCTTCAGAGTTGTAAACACAGAGTCAGTGGTTCCAGGCAGTACAAATATGAAATATATAATGTAACCTTAATCCCTGACTATGTTTAACTCAGGAATTGCCTTACAATATTTCTTAACATAAGGATAACCTATCTGCCATGGTGACAGGTGACCTGCCACAGCCAACATTTACTTTAGGTGCTAATTTCATTCCCTGGTAGCAAAGCAGAAGAAAATCACATTTTACTATGATGTCTACTTCTCCTAGGTCATCCTCCACCAGGAGATTTCATTGCTCTTGGATCAAAGAGCCAGGGTGGAGAGCCCAAAGCCCCCGCTGTCCTGCTGAAGCCAGCATCCACAACTCTACCTGCTGACCGTAAGAGAGAGACTTCCTCCACTCTGCCCTCCTCATCGGGTCTGTCTGGCCTCACCAAGCGGCCCAAACTATCCACCACCCCTCCAGTCAGTGCTCTCGGGCGACTCGCTGATGTCGCAGCTGTGGACAAGAGGGCAATATCACCCTCAATAAAGGAGCCATCAGTGGTACCTATTGAAGGTATATCAGTTGCTTTGTGCCTGTTTTGTTTTTTTTGCAAACCTGAAAAAGCTAACACAGAAATAGCTACAATGTTATATGTATTTTACACTCAATGTCATAGTTGTAAGGAAAGTTAAAACTCCTCTTTTTTATTGTAGTGTCACCGGTAGTGCTTCTGGATGAGATTGAAGCTGCAGAGTCTGAAGGAAATGATGACCGCATCGAGGGACTGCTGTGTGGAGCAGTGAAACAACTCAAGATGAACCGAGCCAAGCCTGACATAACACTGTACCTCAGTCTCATGTTCCTGGCCAAAATCAAACCCAATGTTTTTGCCACTGAAGGAATTATTGAGGTAAGATTTTCCATTGACATTGTGTCAACATTCTTCCTCCAAAGTGAACTGTCACAGATGTTGGAATTTAATTGGACTTTTCACCTGTCTCACTCTCGTCTCAAGGCCTTGTGCAGCCTCCTGCGTCGGGATGCTTCGATCAACTTTAAAGCAAAGGGGAACAGCCTTGTGTCTGTTCTTGCTTGCAATCTGCTGATGGCAGCCTACGAGGAGGACGAGAACTGGCCAGAGATCTTTGTAAAAGTGAGAACCTCCTGAACACTCAAAACAGTTTTATGTTGTTGTTTTTTTTTTTTTTAAAGATGTTTTATTTTATCCACGTAAAGTAGGAACTCTTGCTTTTTGATAATCTAAAATGTATTTGCAGGTGTACATTGAGGACTCTCTGGGGGAAAGAATCTGGGTGGACAGTTCTCAATGTAAGAATTTTGTGGACAACATCCAGACTGCTTTTGGGACAAAGATGCCCCCTAAGAGTATGCTGCTGCAGGCTGACACTGGCCGCTTTGGTGGAGATCTCAGTGCAGGTACAGTTATATTGAGAAAACACACACTGGCTTGTTGGGTGTTAGGATTGTTGATGCAGGAAACAAGTGCTGATTATTTATGCTGCTTTGGGGTTTTTACATTTTATATTTAGGTAGCAGCCCTCATCCCTCAACCCCCGATGAGGACGACAGCCAGACTGAATTACTGATAGCTGAGGAGAAACTCAGCCCTGAGGATGAAGGACAGATGATGCCGAGGTATGAAAACTATTCATGTAGATGTGAGGGATGCTACAGTGTACAGTCCAACACACACCACTCTAAATTGTCAGATTTGTGTGTGGATACTATTTTGTATTTATTAAATAATTTATAACGATTCTTGCAAAAGTTGTACTGAGTTCCTGGACCATTTTGTCTTTTGTCTCCCCCTCTGGTATACTGTAGGTATGATGAACTAGCAGAGAGCGTGGAGGACTATGTGCTTGACGTCCTCAGGGATCAGTTGAACCGCAGGCAGCCGATGGACAACGTGTCCCGAAACCTGCTGCGTCTGCTCACGGCCACGTGTGGCTACAAAGAGGCACGGCTCATGACTGTGCAAAGGCTGGAGATGTGGCTCCAGAACCCAAAAGTGAGTAACAAATATCCTGGAATAAACCACTTGTATTGCTCATTTTCCCAGTATCTCACAGGCATTATTATCTGTCCCCAACCTGTAGTTAAATACTGCATTTGGTGAGATAAAAATGCAGGGTGAATTTGTAACAATACCTCTATAATGAAAGGTAAAAGGTAGCTTATAATGGCACAAAAATAATTTAAAAAGCACTATGAAGTCAATACACTGGTATCAATATTGTTATAATATTGATACCAAGGTATTGATTGTTACTTTTTCACATTAAAATGTCTCCAAATGATTAGACCTATGTTATGTATTTTGTTGAGTTACATACTTACATTATTCCAAATGTTTCCAACAATTTTCAAACCTAGAGAAATCTGTAATTTTAGTCAAGGTAACGGTCGGTTTCATTTGGTCACCTGTCAATGGCGTCATATCCCCTTTGTGCATGCGTCAGCTTCATGGTTGTCTGCCAGGTGCTGTCATAAATTGACTTTCTATCCATTTTTAAGCCACATTTATGATACACTTTTTAGATCTTGGTTATTTTTAACTATATATTTTAACTAAATGAAGGATTTTAGTCATTGGACATCTGGATCTTAAGTTATGAGAGAAACAAGCTGAACAAATGTAAGAGGTAGCGAGGCTTGCAGCCAGCTGTATCTTCCAAAAGCATCGTAGAAACACTGATTTATAACGTGACACTGCTTTATTTAGTGTTTTTCCTGATTTTAATCACCGGATCTGTTTGTTTTGGAGAGGAGGAGACCTCTGTGGATAATTTGGCTCCCAGTAAAAATGTTCTCAACGATGAACACTGAAGAAATCTTAACCGGGAGAAGCTGTGTTTTTGTTGTTTTGATTGAGAGACCCCTTGCGGCAGAAAATTACATATTGTGCGTTTGAATTCAAGAGACTCAACAATATACTGCAGTATTGCAAAATTGCAGTATCTAATTTTTTTTTTTTTTTTGTTTATGTGGAATCATTAATATGAACATGGCTGTTGATTAATGAGCATTAACTGACTCTCTTTGTTTTTGTGTGCGCACAGCTCACTCGACCAGCTCAAGACCTCCTCATGTCTTTGTGTATGAACTGCAACACCCAGGGGGCAGACGACATGGAGGTGATCTCTAACTTGATCAAGATCCGACTCAAACCTAAAGTCCTCCTCAACCACTACATGCTGTGTGTCAGGTCTGTGGAGTTGCTTTTTTGTCTTACTTCTAACTTGCTGTTACACACAGTGACTTACATTAACTGGTGCTTTTGGTCGTGATTCTCCAGGGAGCTGCTCAATGCTAACAGAGACAACTTGGGCACTATGGTGAAACTGGTGATCTTCAATGAACTCTCCAATGCCAGGAATCCTAACAACATGCAAGTCCTCCACACAGTGCTGCAGCACAGCCCGGAGCAGGCTCCAAAGGTGAAACTAGAGACTTTTGAATTGATTGAACAAATAGTAGTTTGGAAATCATTTTACTATTTGAATCAGTCGTTAGTGTCTGTGTTTGAATTCTATCATTTCCTCTAAATCAACATTCTTCCTGTCTTCCATTGTGTCTGTAGTTCTTGGCGATGGTGTTCCAGGACCTGCTAACCAATAAGGACGATTACCTCCGTGCCTCCCGAGCTTTGCTGAGAGAGATCATCAAACAGACCAAGCATGAGATTAACTTCCAGTCCTTCTGCTTTGGTTTAATGCAGGAGAGGAAGGAGACCAGCTATTTGGACTTGGAGTTCAAAGTATGTACTGTATATGTGTAAATCCCTCAGTTATTTCAGCTTTAATCTCTACATATATTTACACTGAACTGTTTATCTTTGTCTCTCCCGTAGGAGCGTTTTGTTATCCAGGTGACAGATTTACTGACTGTCTCCATGATGTTGGGCATCACCGCTCAGGTCAAAGAATCTGGCATTGCGTGGGACAAAGGAGAGAAGAAGAGTGAGTGTTGTGTATTTGTTCTAATGATGTGTCTATTAACCATAATATGCATGATTGGCTTTGCCTGAAGGGGGTTCGTTTAAGCTGAACAGCCAATCAGAGTGATTTCTCTCACCGACGGGCTCCGCTACCGATTCAACATGCTGTATCGGCCAAAAAGCCTCCGACATAGGCAGACTAGTGCCAACCATGCGGGACACGACAAACCGCAAAAACTAGGGCAACAGACACTCACCGACGGCCCGAAATTGGCGGTCGGTGAGGTCGATTACCAGGTCGATTACCATGGCAACGGTCGAAGCTTCAAAGCATGGGTCTTTAAACATATGTGTGGTTTGTTTCAGATCTGGAGAGCCTGAGGTCGTTTCAGAATCAGATAGCTGCCATCCAGAGAGACGCTGTGTGGTGGCTTCACTCCGTGGTTCCCACCATCAGCAAAGTCGGCGCAAAAGACTACGTTCACTGGTCGGTAACTCCTCGCATCTGATGTGTTCATTGTTCAAATTGAGTGCACAAGCTAATCATGTTTCCAGCTACTTTATATGTGTGTTATGTCTTTCATGTTTGCAGCCTTCACAAAGTGCTGTTCACAGAGCAACCTGAGACGTATTACAAGTGGGACAACTGGCCTCCAGAGAGTGACAGGAAGTGAGTTTTCCTCCGTTATTCCAAATGAATCGTGTTTTCTTTAGCACCTTACTAAGCTATTTTTTAAAAATTATTCCTCAGTTTCTTCCTCCGCCTCTGCTCCGAGGTGCCCCTGTTGGAGGACACACTGATGCGCATTCTGGTGATCGGGCTGTCGCGGGATTTGCCCCTGGGCCCAGCCGATGCCATGGAGCTGGCAGATCACCTGGTGAAGAGGGCTGCTGGAGTTCAGTCTGATGGTGTGTGAAGATCCACTTAGGCTGTAACTGTTTATGATCACAGTTAAGCTGTGTATATTACTCTGTGGCAGAATATTTGGACATTTGGTAAACACATGTGCCTCAGTTTAATGAGCAGCCAACTTGAGTCTTTCAACTCCTTATTCACATCTTATCCTCACAGAAAAATGCATCTTAGGAAAGTATGAACAAAGGAAATATGGTTTTCATTGTAATTGTTTGACTGTTTCTTGGCATGATCTTTGACATATCAGTTTGAATCCGTAGAGCTGACCGACTGTTTCTTTTTAAACAGATCTGGAGGTCCTGAAAGTGGAGAGGATCCAACTCATTGATGCGGTGCTGAATCTGTGTACATACCACCACCCGGAGAACATTCAGCTGCCTGCAGGGTACTACAGCCATCTTTTAAAAAAACACTTTCAGGTCATACAGTTTACAGTCTAAAATAACAAACGACTCTTAATGTTTAAGGTACCAACATCCAAATTTGGCGATATCCGCACTGTATTGGAAGGCATGGCTGCTGCTGCTTGTGGTAGCCGCGTTTAATCCTCAGAAAATAGGTACAGCACTTTTTCTATGTTGAATACATAAGCATAGCTTCTTAAGCTCTTAAATATTCTTCATTAATATACTGTCTGACATTTCTTCCTTTAGGTTTGGCTGCCTGGGATGGCTATCCTACACTGAAAATGCTCATGGAGATGGTTATGACAAAGTAGGTGAAGGTTATTTAGAATAGAACAGTTTGCAGGATAACAATGCTGAGCTAACTAAAACACATCTCTCTATGCCTCCGTAGTAACTACAGCTACCCTCCATGCACCATTGCGGACGAGGACACAAAGACGGAGATGATCAACAGGGAGCTGCAGATCTCCCAGAGAGAGAAACAGGAGATCCTGGCCTTTGAGAGCCACTTGGCAGCAGCCTCCACCAAACAGACCATCACAGAGAGCAACAGCCTGCTGTTGTCTCAGCTTACCAGTCTGGATCCCCAGTAAGAGACCAAGAGGAATTATGCACCTTGTAACTAGTTGATTGTATTCTCTTTTTTGAAACTTCTCCAACAACCTCCACTTTCTTTAGATTGGAGTGAGGACAGTAAACTTACACCGTCCTACTTTCTATACAGCAGACAGTTCAATCTACCTATTACCACTAGAAAATCATTGTCAGTCTATAAATGGAAGAAGTCCTGTATTAAGCTATAATAGCTTTTAAAATCTAGATAAAAGTATTCTAACAGATGTGTGATTGTAAGATGGACTCATCGTTTTTGTTTGTGTTCAGGGGTCCTCCTCGTCGACCTCCTCCTCAGATCCAGGAGCAGGTAAAAACCCTCAACCAGTCTCTGCGTCTGGGACATCTCCTTTGCCGCAGCCGCAACCCGGACTTCCTCCTCAACATCATCCAGAGACAGGTAATGGCCAAGGACACACTAATACACACTATAGGGTTGGGCGTTTGGACGAATATTATATATTGGCTATCAACAGTTGACTCAGCACATTGCTGATTGTTTTGTTTTTTTTGGCCGAGAACGAGTGCTACTGAGAGAGAGAGAGAGAGAGAGAGAGAGAGAGAGAGAGAGACAGGTGGGGGGGAAACAGCATGTAGAGCCGGCATATTTTTACATCTAACTCAAGCAAGGGTTTATTTTGACCAAACCAGAGTTGGTGATTGTTGGAAAGACTAACCAAGACAGTTTTGGTGAGTTTTATTTTGTTCTGTCGAGTATGTTTTACGATGCTCCGCCGCTAGAACAGCTGATTTCCCAGCTAAAACGGAGTGGTAGAGGGGGAACGCTGCACACACACACCTGCGCAAATATATCGACAATTGCCGGTTGTTGGGCTGATGTTGGCCGGTTGGAAAATTTTAACATATCGCCCGATCCTAACCCAACACACACCTGCTGAAAACTTACTGTTACACCTTCCCGCTGGTATCCATTGGTACCAACCATGTCATGTTAGCTTGTCGGGAAAGAGGTAAAATAACGTTCCAAAGTGAGGTTAAATTTTGGTGAGGAAAAACCGGAAAAGGGCATTTTCACAGGGGTCACTTGACCTCTGACCTCAAGATGGGAAAATGGGTTCTATGGGTACCCACGAGTCTCCCCTTTACAGACATGCCCACTTTATGATAATCACATGCAGTTTGGGGCAAAAACTATGCAGTTTTTTTAATGCAGTATAAATGTGTTATTTTCGCCTATTCTAAAATGGTGTATTTGAATATTTCTGCATACCGGGGTCCCTAAACAGTCTTTGAAATGCATAAATTGGGGATGACTGGAAATGAGCCCAATTGTATTCAGCAGATGGATTTTAAGGGGTTAATTTTGTAAAAGCTAAAATAGTATTCAATCAGGGGAACTTGGGATCCTAGTACCATTTTGCATTTTAACAATACAATAGGTGTTTACTTTTGGCCCATGGCCCAACACCGAGTTCCAGTTTTGACCCTCAAAGGGAAAAAGTTTGGGCACCTTTGTTCTAAGGCTTTTGTCCTCAGTGTGCGTCCTGTAACTGTTCATTTTTTACCCTTCACAGGCTTCCTCTCAGTCCATGCCATGGTTGGCTGATTTGGTCCAGTCCAGTGAGGGATCCCTGGATGTGCTTCCAGTGCAGTGCCTGTGTGAATTCCTTCTGCATGATGCTGCGGATGACAGTCTGCCAATAGAGGATGACGAAGAGGGAGAGAGCAAAGAGCAGAAAGCCAAGAAGAGACAAGTATATTGATTATAACAACATTCCTTACTGTTGGCAGGCAGCAATTACTGAAATTTTGGTAAAAGTTTGTATGTTTTAGCGTCAAAATGCTATTTTCCCAAGCCCTTCTAAAAACCTTTTCCAAAATGACCTGATGTAGGTTTCTGCATGATGACGCTGCTAAATATGAAGTATATAAACACCCTTATAGTGAGTGTATTAACGTTACATACAGTGACTTGGAGAATCAGATAGGAGAACCGGCATGGAAGCTAAGAAATGTGCTGCTGTGTGGACGCCACGTTAGTTTAATTTTACCTCGCAGAACACGGGAGTACATACAACCCCACATCTGAGCTAACACTTTGAGTTATTTCCAAACCTAGCACAGCTAACTTTGACTCAGCTAGTGCTAGCGTTCCCATTATTCATAACCTTATTGATTAGCTTCATGATTATCTCACCTCTGTCACTGCTTTTTGCAAACGGCTGAATAACGGGCAAATAAACTTGCAACATGCTAAATTTATCTCTGTGCTTATTTAAATATATGTGTAGTTTATTACAGACTTTTGGCTAATCCTGAATTATTATCTCTCTTCCTGTTAGAGACAGCAAAAGCAAAGGCAGCTACTTGGGCGGCTCCAGGATCTTTTGTTGGGTCCTAAGGCTGACGAACAGACAACATGTGAAGTGCTGGACTACTTTCTGCGTCGTCTCAGCTCTTCTCAGGTGGCATCGAGAGTTCTAGCCATGAAGGTACCGTATTGGAAGCATAAAAAAAAACATCACTAGTAGCATTGTGTTACTGTTTAAACCTGATTCCATTTACATTATATATTTGTGTGTAGGGTTTGTCATTGGTGCTGAGTGAAGGAGGCCTGAAAGATGGAGATGAGCGGGATCAGCCCATGGAAGAAGACTCTGCAGATGCTGAGCTCTTGCCAGGGTACAATTGGCTGCTACAAGACCTCCCAAAGCTCCCCTTGTTTGACAGCGTCAGAGGCATGACGTCCACTGCTCTGCAGCAGGTCAGTGTCTGACTCCACTGTAAACTGTCAACAACTGTAAATAAATGTAAACCTTTTAGCAGGTTTAATGACAAGGAGTTTGACGGGTGTCTTGTCTGTCTGCTCTCTTGAAGGCTATTCACATGGAGACAGATCCACAGACCATCAGTGCCTATCTCATCTACCTCTCCCAGCATGCACCGGTGGAGGAGCAGGCTTCTCATAATGACCTGGCCCTGGTAATCACGGCGAGTTACTTACATTCATTACATTACATGTTTTTTCGTTAATCTGTTTTTTACGTCGAGCAGCGCTGATGTGAATCTGATCTTCGAATCGCTCTCTATAGGACGTCGCCCGGCTAATCGTCGAGCGTTCCACCATCATGAACAGCCTGTTCTCCAAACATTCCTGCAGACCCGAGTCTGATGCCGTGCTCAGTGCTTTCCTCACCATCTTCTCTACATACATCAAGCGGATGAGGAAGACCAAAGAGGGCGAGGATCTTTACAGCTGGGTGAGCATTACTAACTGAACTACATTCATCATTTACACCATGGCTAACTATTTATCGATCCTCTCACTGGCTCAATGTAACAGAAATATCTAAGAATAACCTGAAAAAAAAAGTGTTACGTTTTGGGTCTAGTGACCTGACTGTGATTACTGAATGATCTTGATAGTGAGTCCAAGAAAAAATAAATACAATAGTGAGCAGGCTTGAAAAATGTGCTTTGCGGCTGCAACCGAAATTTCATCTGCAATTAAAGATTAATCCCAGTTTGATGTCTGTAGGATGTGAGGAAAACGGGGGGAATTGCATGATAAAACTGGTGCCTGACAGACTTCTTTTGTTCTCCAGTCAGAATCTCAGGACCAGGTGTTTCTACGTTGGACCACAGGAGAGACTGCTACGATGCACATTCTGGTAGTCCATGCCATGGTTATCCTGCTGACTCTGGGACCACCTAAAGGTAGTCCTGTTCACTTTGCTGTTCAACGTTTCCAATGTTAAAGGGGCTGTAAGAACTAGGGATGCATGATGATAATAAATATATTTGATATATATAAATATTGGTATTAGGGATGTACCGACACCGAATTGAATATCGGGCCGATATTGACTCGAATAGCTGTATCGGTGATAATGGGGCCGATCTACTCAATTCAGTTCTATGTTTATATTAAA
This sequence comes from Sebastiscus tertius, assembly GCA_916701665.1. NCBI lineage: Eukaryota > Metazoa > Chordata > Actinopteri > Perciformes > Sebastidae > Sebastiscus > Sebastiscus tertius. Next base: position 18,469 of record CAKAOH010030871.1, read on the forward strand.
AAGGTATACACTTGAATTGTAATTCCAGTTAATTTTGAAGATTCTTTTTTTACCAAATTACTGGTGTATGATTTTATTATTTTGATAACTAATTCAGTAAATTTATATCTATGTATTTGTATGTAATTACATTTTGTTTTAAGTTAGGAGAGCAATGTATAAGTCACACTTACACATAAAAGACTAATCATAGCCACTTCCACACTGTGAGACATACAGCACATTAATTAAACACTGGTCTCGGATCGGTACTCGGTATCAGCCAATACCTACAGCCCAGGTATCACTATCAGTATCGGGACTGAAATAGTTGGATCGGTGCATTCCTAATTGGCAGGGGCCAAAATAGATTACGGCAAAAATCCAATATCGAGCATCCCAAGTAAGAACATGTTTACCATTGTGCATATTTACAGGAGAGAGTGATTTCTACGCTCTTTTGGACATTTGGTTTCCCGACAAGAAACCTCTACCCACGGCCTTCCTGGTTGACACCTCAGAAGAGGCCCTCCTGCTCCCTGATTGGTTGAAACTGAGGATGATCCGATCAGAGGTTTCTCGATTGGTTGATGCAGGTACAACTTGCCATAGCACACAAAAATATGTGTTGGTCACCATGTAAATTCATTTTTTAATTTTTAACGGAACAATAAATGTTTTTCCCCTCAGCTTTACAAGACCTGGAGTCTCAGCAGCTGCTGCTGTTTGTACAGTCATTTGGCATTCCTGTATCCAGCATGAGTAAACTGCTGCAGTACTTGGATCAGGCGGTCTCTCATGATACACAGACGCTGGAACAAAACATCATGGACAAGCGTAAGAGAGCTGCAGATATCTTGCTTTTGAAATAGTTCAACATTTTGAGATTATAGTCCTAAAATATTTATGATTAATCTCATTTTGTATTCATCCTGCAATAGACTACATGGCCCACCTGGTTGAAGTGCAACACGAGCGAGGTGCCACTGGGGGGCACACTTTCCATTCGTTACTGAGCTCCTCTCTTCCTCCACTCAGAGGTTGGTGTTTCAGGTTATATTATATGACACTTAAGTCATTTTTGCTATTCATTTTCTAGATTACTCACATTAAAAGTGTAAAAGTTTGTAAATTTGTTTAACAATATTAAGATTTTTTTATACTTGCACATAATCTTAGACAAGGATCTACCAGAAAATGCATGAAACTAATCTAAATCAGTCCATGTCCTGACTACATCCCTTCTGACAGATTCTGCTGAAACAAGTAAGGTCAAAGTTACCGTGGAAACGCCCCACAGCTCTGTGAAGATGAGAGCAGCCAGTCAGCTTCCTGCAGTCGGGCCTGATGACGATCTCGCTGGCATGTTGCTTCAGGTGGGATTTACTAGCTGTTTTATTCTCAGTTCTTTGTCTTGTGAATTTTTTAAACAAAATTCTTTGTGGGGTAAATTTTTTACTTACTAGAAGAAAGACATGATCAATAAGCAGTTTCCACTGTATTCATTCCAAGCTGTTGTTGAGTCACTTCTGTGTCAAACTGACCTGTTTCTGTTTCCTTTGACAGATATTCCCCTTAAAAGTGGACCCCCGCTGGCACGGCCCCCCTCCCAGTCAGCTCTCTCTGGCCCTGCAGCAGGCGCTTGCTAAGGAGCTGATGCGGGCCAAGCAGGGCCAAATTCAGCAGGGTGGGTTGGCATTTCGGCTCCTACAGGCCATAGCAGCCCTGCTCACCTCTGCTCACGCAGGACCTATTGTCATATCAATGCACCACAGCCACGCCCTCTCCTGTCCTCTCATGCGCCAACTTCACCTCTACCAGGTAAGGCTCATTAACAGTCGGTGCATAATTCCATGTTGAGCCATAAAACATTGGATTACAAGACTTTTTTTTCTTGTTTCTTCCAGCGTCTCGTGTCCCAGGACATGGCTTTCTCCTCACTGTTCCTGAAGGTCATTGTTGAGATGTTAATCTGGTTAGACAACCCAACCGTGGAGGCAGGACCCCTAAAGACTCTGCTCAAATCCTTCGCTGGTCAGAACTCTAACAAACACAGGCACAATGATGGTGAGCACCTCAACACATTATCTTTTCAAATGTTTATTTATTGTATGTAATCAGTGTGTGACAAGTGTCTCTGCCCCGCAGTGCGTACAGGTTTTCTCCACCTGGCTGAGGCTTTGGCCTATCGCAGAGATATTGAAGTGCCGCTGATGGCCGTCATTGCAATGCTGAAAGCTGGAGACAGATGTAATGCAGAAGCAGAACTCATTGGGAAAGGTATTAATAGAGTCTTTGTGTGGATGATGTGAGCGTGTATTGAATTTGTGTGTACTGAGTATCAGATTTAGTGTTTCAAACAGTAGTCAAATAATTAGCTGATTGATAGAATTAATCCATCACAGTCTTTAAACGTGATGTATTGATTTATCAGGTAGAACATTTTTTTTTTTTTAATTTATCAAGTAAATATATTTTATATTAAAAAGTACTGAAAGATTTAGCTTGCACAAGCCAACATTTAGTCTGTTTTAGTCGTACTCTGGCGCGGACCAAAATAACCGTTCCAAGACTACCTCTCGTAACCAGTCTCAGGCTGCCTGTGTGGGCATTTGTTGAGATGGACACAGGTAAACGACAGGTTAACATGAGTGGGAGAGGACTGACATGGACTTCTGCAGAAGTCTGATTTTTGCTTGACTCCTGGGCCGAAGAGAACGTACAGAATATGCTAAATAAAGTCCACAAAAATAGTGATGTTTATAAAGTCAGATAGATAGAAGCTAAACTGGAGGAGATGGGATTCGTGTGCAGTAGATCAGTGCTGAGTCAAAGTGAAAAAACTTCGACAGTAATATTTCAAAGTCTGTGATTCCCTCCATAGACGTGGCAGCTCTCGAGACCAAAACGTTTTTTTTCATCTAGTCTCCTTTAATTTGTGCCCTGTAAAACCGAACCAGACTAAATAGAAAACAAACCAAAAGTATTAATTCGGACTAGCCAAACAGACTATGGCTTGTGAAAGCGCCCTTAGTTCTAGTTTTGTTACATAAGGATACATAATGACAATCCAACACTAAGCATGCTGTTTTTGTTTATTATATTCCAGTGTTACAAGGGCTGATGGAGGTGAAGTCGCCGTATTTGGAGGAGCTGCTGTCTCTGTTGATGACTGTTGGTACACAGAACGGGACAGCCGGCCCTGTTGCCACGGTGATTTCCTTGCTGCTTCAGGAAAGTGAGGAGCGAGCTGTGAAAAAGGAAGTGGATTCTAACAAGTGAGCACCGCAATTCTATTTCCCTCTCAAGTCATGCAAGAAACATTTATATTTGACAGGACTAAATGACAAACACGGCTGCCTGTGACAAAAAAAAAAAATAGCAAAGCGGCGCTCGCTGTCTGTGGCCTTGTACTGCTATTGGATTTGGTTCGGAAAGGTTTAATTGGTTTTGCAGCTTTACATTGGCTTTACAGATTCACTTGCTGTGAAAATCATAGAACATTTACTTTACCGCTTCAGGTACATGCTAAAAGGTTGCTCACTGACACATGCAAGGTCTGGTCCAAGGATTTGCACATAGATAAAGTGATGGCACGTATTTGTGTAGCGTGTCTGTGCATTGTTAGAAAAGGGAGTGTCTCGATTTAACTGTAGAAGTTGTGTTACTACAGTGTGAAACATTTTGTATCACCAAGACAGATTCCAAGTGACTCAACATCAGTGTTTTCTCATATATTCATAATTCAATTATGAGCGCCGCTGCTAAAATTCCACATGATCATTAATATCCTCTGCTCTCGTGTTTCACCGAGTGTGGAGCTTAGCCTCTAGACAAACACGGAGCAGCAGAGGAGAGACAGGTGAAGTGAAGATAATGTTGTCTGTACCGGTTACAAACAGGCTCAGTAGTGAAAGACACGCTAACTTGCAGCTGATGGATTCTGTGCTTTTGTGTTTTGAGCTGAGCAAGACCAGAGAATATTTGGTTAAAACAGATCGGCGATGCTGTTTTTTTGCCCCGTTTGTTCTCCGTGAAGTTTGCTGGAAGTGATGTAATGTAGCCTCGGCGCATTTTATGTGTACTGAGCACTGCGCTGGACACAAATAGCCTTTTAAATGCTACATTGCTTGTCAGCAGCCGGTCATATGGTAGGCAATTTGGCCTTGTGTGCTCTGATTAATTTGGCATGCAGTTAACACACCAGTCATCATTTTGTTTTAATGAAAACTCAACTACTGGCATTTGCTCCTGGTGTTCTTCCTCTTCAGGAAATAACGGGAGTAACAGGCGAACCAGCTTTAAAAATGACTGCACTATAAGTGCTGTGCGGTGGATCTAATTTATGCCGATGTGAAGAGTGGTTCATGAGGATTTTGAAAAGTAACTGATAGCTAAATGTTTGGAAAAGTAACTGATAACTGAAGTGTTAAATTTGAGAACGGAATTTGGTGTAGAGGGAGGTAGTAGAATGAGTGGCCGCTCTCAGAGTGGGTCTGCCACCCCTAAGCAGTCGACCTCGGGGAAACACTGAACGTTAAAGGTACTATTGATTGATTACACTGATAACATTCAACCACTCGATGTCACATCCTCCCTCCCCCGTTCCATTGCATTTACTTCACAACAAGTCGTTGCCAGGCACTTGCCGTCAATCTCAGCCATTTATCCGTTTTTTTCCACACTAAGTGACGACCCAGAGATACCACGTGATACCAACATCGTTCTACTATTGGCTCACAAGCCTTGTTAGAAGTGGGAACCAAACATCACAATATTTGCCAGAGGTGAACAAAACATTAATTTTGGACTCGTCAAAATTTTTCAAATAATGAATTCACAATCATAAAATTGTTTTCAGGAAATGCCATATTTTTATTCAGCACCTTTCTAAAGGCTCTGTGGATGGATTACTTCTTTTTTAAAATTCTGTGTACATAGAAATGTTATCAATAAGAGCTTTAATGATCAAATGTTTGATTTGTTGGTTGTAATGAACCAGCACATTGGGCACACGAAGCACATGAACATTGTGCTTGAGATCTTTTGCTCAGTTGTATTCTGAGGTCTTGATTAAAACTATAGGACCTGAATGGGTGTTCAGTCACATCTCCATAGAGGTAACCTTTCAGTTGCATCTTGCCTGCAGCTCCGAGGTGACAAAGTCAGGACTGAGCTCAGGGCTGCTGGTCGATTGGCTGGAGCATCTCGACCCTGAGGTCACTTCAGTGTGTCCAGACCTTCAACAGAAACTGCTGTTTGCCCTCAACAAGGTAAGATGAGCATTGCCTGCAGATAATGTACTTCTCTTGTCTTATCATACTGGATTAAGTGTTTGCTTGGCGTTCCTGATGCATCCTTTCCCATTTCTTTATTTCAGGCCAGAGGAACCCCGGCCTACAGACCTTATCTGTTGGCCTTGCTTACACATCAGTCAAACTGGTCCACCCTCCTGCAGTGTATCAGCGCTCTTCTCAGCAAGCGCAGAGACTACAAGTACACCCATTTTTTAAAAACATTTTGTCAGCCACTTTTTCTGGTGTGAGTGAGAGATTATGTTAAGTGTCTGTGTAACGTTTTTCAGACTTGATCCATCATCAGCCCTGGATTTCCTGTGGGCGTGCAGCCACATCCCGCGTATCTGGCAAGGACGCGACCAGAAGATCCCTCAAGTAAGTATCGAAAGCCCACATACAAGTTTTCACCAGTGTTCATTTTGGCAGCTCTTTTAGATTTACTCTTAAAACAAAAATGCTTATTAATTTTAGTCCCATTTAGTCATTTTTATCCTTCATAGTATTAGTCTAGTTTTAGTCACCAAAAAATCATTCGATTTTATTCCACATAAAATGTTATCTTATCATTATCTGATGAAAAACACAGGTTGAATGATTAAGAATGCAGCTTTTGTAGTTAGTTAGAGTCCTCCAGACTGCTCATTAGTGATGCGCGGTTCATTCGCACCCACTGGTCCGTTATGAGAGCCAATCCGCCCACCCAACATGTAAAAATATGCGTTACTCAACCACCCGAACCCAACCCGACCTGTAAACCGCCAACTTTATGCACTATAGTAGCACAGTTGTCAGGATTGAGGTGTGAGATAAGAAGGGCAGAGACGGACCGAGTGCCGCCGCAGCCTGTTGTGTGTGTTTTTGTGACAGAGAGAGGGGAAGAGAAGGTGGAAGGTGACAAAAATAAAGAGAGATTTTGGTTAAGTTTTTATTTTTTAAACTACATTTTAGTCTTTTTCATCAACATAACATGTTTAATATCGTCACCGTTGGTGTTTAATGATGTCAGTGCCGTCTTGTCATCATCTCGTATCTCATATTTTGTCATAGTTTTTGTTAACAAAATGAACACTGGTTGTCACCCTTTTTTCTGCATTTTTGATGAGATCGATGTCAGAGAGAGTTCATTCCGCTGAATGTATATTTCTTTTTGTCTGTGCAGAAGAAAACAGAGAAGTTTGTGCTACGACTCAGTTCTGAGGAGCTCCTCAGCCTGGTGGACCTGATCTTGTCAGAGTCGGAGCTCAACAGTCGCGACTCACCCAATGATGACAAAAGGAGCTTGGACCAGGCCTCCTGCTCCCTCATCCAGTCCAGACTGCCCCTCCTTCACTCCTACTGCAGCGGAGAGCTGGAGAACATCAAGAAAGTCTCAGAGTACCTCATAAACTGCACAAAGAAATGGGAGGACAGGTAAGCAGTATATTCATATTGCTTCAACGCTGATCTACTATTCTCCAAACTTTCCTCTATCTCTTCCCCTCCATATTCGACGACACATACTGTATGCTCATCACCTTTTGTCGTGTGAGGTTCACCAAAGTGCTCAGCCCATCCATTTCGACACATTGCATTGTTCTTTCTAATTAGCCCAAATACGGAAAGTCATTTTTTTTTGTCCTGTTATAGTGTGCTGATAAACTTGGGGTAAATCGCACTAGATTTTCCTTCTCAGTGCAGATGAACTTTTCAGACTTCCTCTGTCAGCCACAATGCTGTGGACCAGGGAAAACTCGATAATTAGGTCTATTGGTGTGAAATTAAAACCAGCAGAAGTCGTCTGTACTGTGATCTCTTTAAAAGCTCAGTGTATTATAATGAAGCCAAGAGGATTAAGGCTGAAGCTCTAAACTTGCCTGTGTTGTGAATTCCTGCTCTGACTTAGCTGTCAGAGATCAGGGTGCAACTCTTTGTGGAGGCAAACCCTCCTTTCATGAATATGTCTCTGGTTATTAAACCACTTTAATGAGGAAACTTTGGCCAAGGTCAAGCAAAATTAGCTTCCGAATTACAGTATTTTAAGTACAGCTAAGCTGTCTGGTAAAATTGTTGCTCGTGAAAATATGGCAGGATAAAAACATGTTGAAAGTAAAGGGTTTTGGCCTTGTGTTGAATAAACACTTGATTGTATGTTGAGCATTCTTCTTGGGAAACCTCGCTGTCAGATAAGCCGGTGTTTATTCCAATTACACGCCAACTATTGAACAACAGACGGACTCTTTACTCTTGGTCAAGGTCGCTCTGATTTGCTTAATTCATAGCTGTAATAAATCTCTTCAGTTAGAGAGAGTACATCATTTGAGCCTGACAAGAGCCTTAACGGATTTTATGAAACCACAGTAACTTCAAGGCAAACGCCTCGGAATTACATTACGCTATTCATGTGCCTAGTTGTATGAGTGTACATTAATTATTGTCGCTTGTAGACACAAACAATAGAAGTGCTTTATCGTGCTCTAATCTGTGATCTCATATCAGCTCTGTTCATAATCCGTTGAAAGAGAATTTGACGAAACGCGAGGTAATTTTTCTGTAAAACCGAGAACATTGTTTGCTTTATAATAATATTAAAGAGTGAAGCTCACTTGAGTTGTGACAAACTTTCTGTGGCTGCACAAAATTGGTCAACCAGTCACTGTCAATTAAATAGCTTCAAGCCACACAACTCAATAACATCAGGGATTACAGTCGTGATTATTCTGTTACTCAGCTTTACCATGGACAGCTGAACTGTCCTGAGCCATAAATAAAATGTATTTCCCCTAAAGTGAATGGCACATTCCTGTAGATGGTGCCTTGTTTCTAAACCACAGCACACCATTTTTGTTTATTTTGTCTTTCAGTGCGATGATTAAGCGGTGCCAGAACTTGCTGCTGCAGATCTATCTGCACTTCCCTGAGGTCATCCAGCACGTCACCCTGCCTGAAGGCACCTTCAGCAGTGGGGGGGCAGCAGACGGCAGCAGCTGCAAGGTAAGAGATGTCTTACCTGTTTCATAGACCACATAGTTCTTAACATCTAAATACCTTTTGGGTAACACTTTATAATAACTGCACGAGATGAGGCATTAGTTTAAGTGTTAGTGTATACTTAATTCAGCATTTATAAAGCATTGTTTCGACATTAAGTAAGGGATAATGTACAGCGAGTCGGTCATTGTTGTGAAATAAACCCAAGACGGGGCGATGCAGGACCCCGACGCGAAGCCCTCTGAAGGGGTTTATTTCACAACAGTGACCCGCTAGCTGTACATCATCCTGCTTATTTCATGGCTAGTTATTTAAGAAATCAATAATTTAACACAAAAACGGTCCGCCAGAGTCCGAGATCAAAACTGCGTCCATAGCAACGGTCTGTTATACATAGCAACGGTCTTCTATAAAGAAATAACAGACCGTAGAACGCTGTGATTGACCAATCAGAATAGAGTATTCAACAAAGCCATGTAACAATACACATTAGTATGTAATTCATAAACACACTTAGAAATGTTTTATTCTTGATTAATAAGATCATCTATAATTTGTTTGATTGTATTTTCATACTTTATAAAACGATGGATTAACCATTTATAAATTAAGTATTATATCAATTACAACGCAGTTAATTAGGAGTTGTCAGTGGTTCATAAGATCATTTAGAAAGTGTCACAAAATACTTAACTAACAACTAGTAACTACCTGAATGAATCATGAATTGCAGTATTAAGTGTTTATAAAACATATATTAAGACACTCACTAACCTTTAGTGCATGTCTAAATTATTATACCGTATGTATAAATGTACATCTAAATGATCTTATGAAACATTGACAACTACTAAATAACTGATGAGTTAAGTATGTACTAATACTTAACTAATTGTTCATAGTGTGCAGTTATTAGAAAATGTTACCATTGTGGATAGTGACATTTGAATGTTTATGCCCTGCTACATGGTATAGTATAATACACCATATATAATAGAGATATCATACTGTACTTAGACCAGAGGCTCTTCACATTTAGTAAAATATCTGGTTAGATTTAATAGGAACTTCCTTAATACATTTGAATAGGACAAGCAACAGTAACAAATACACTGAAATATTCCATAGCTTATCACAAAATAGGTCACAAGTCATGACCTATAGCCTTCACCGAGCTCTATAAGCTGCACACTCCACTGCACTTCACAGGAAGCAATCATAATGCTTAAAATTGGGATCTAATGTAATGACCATCTTCTTGTACTTAAAAAAACAACCCTATTTCATCTGTAATTGACAATTCAAAGAAACATATGGCTTTTTTGGATTGAATAATAATGGTAGATACTTATTGCATGTATTTTTCCCCAGCTTGACGTCCTGGTGCATCGCCTGGTCACACTGCTTGCTGATATTGGAGACTCAAAGTCTGTTGAGGGCCGCGTGTCTGATGCCAACCTCGCATGCAGGAAGATGGCTGTATCACATCCTGTCCTCTTGCTCAGGTGAATAAAAACCAACCTAGGTGGTACTCTTTGCAGTAGTACATATAGCAATACTGACTCTAACACTGTTCTTCCGTTCCTTCCCCCGCCCCCAGACACCTGCCCATGGTTGCAGGTCTCTTACACGGTCGCATTCACCTAAACATGCAGGAGTTTCGGCAGCAAAACCACATGACGTTCTTCAGCAATGTGCTCGCCATCCTGGAGCTGCTGCAGCCGCTTGTTTTCCACAGCAACCACCAGAGGGCGCTTCAAGACTGCGTTCTGTCCTTTATGAAGGTCCTTCGGGTAAGGCGGCTCACACACTGTCAAGTCTTCACCCTAGGATTTAGGCTTGAGATCAGACGTAACCACTTGCTTCAAAATCAGAGTTTTACAATGTTCATAATGTGTTTGTGCATCTCCCCCCCTCGTAGAACTTCCAGAGAACTCGTTCTCCGTTGGTCTTCATCAACAAGTTTTTGCAGTTCACACAGAAATACATTACCTACGATGCAGCGGCCGCCATTCCCTATTTACAGAAGCACTCTGACATCTTGCAGTAAGTACATCATGGCAAACCATCATTGAGTTTACCGTATTTACAGCAACAACGGCTTTGTTAGAGATTTTGTTTTGCTGTTTCTCCTGCCAGGGGTCTGTGTGCAGAAAACCCAGACCTGGTTCAACTGAAATCTCTGCTGGCTGGACTCACTTTGCCAGTGAAAAGGTCTTCTGCAGAGGATTCACCAGACGACAGAGATGGTGAGCACAGGAGGGTCTTTTGACTTCATGGTGTTGTTACAGAGCTCACATATATATCTGAAACATAAGAACATTTAAAATGTATCAGCATTTTTTTCTTGTCTTGATACATGGTGACATTTTATGTATAAAAGGGATAGTTTGGTTGTTTTGAAGTGGGGTTCTATGAGATACTTATCCATAGTAGGTATATTACTTACCATAGATGACAGTCGGCACGCCCCCAGCTTTGAGAAGCATACAGGAGCACTGACACCGGACCAAAACAAGACTGTGTTGTGGATGGGGATTGAAGAAAAATGTATTTTAGCCGTCTAAAAGTGCACACTATATTAAGAATATATTCTTTATCTTGCCGTCAGACAGCCCTTTCCTTCTCCTTTCCGACAGAGGACTGAGATGAAAGTGAAACTTATCTATGCTCTCTCCAAAGCCAGCAGGCTCAAATGGCAAAAACAGTATAGATACTATTCACTTTCAGTTCAGTTCGCCTTCGGAAAACATCCTAAATATAGCGGACACTTAAACAGATTTTTTTTAGGTGGCTAAAATAAATGTTTCTGCCATCCCCGTCCACAGCACTGTGTGGCTTTACTCCAGTGCTCCTGTCTGTTCCTCCAAGCTGGGGGCATGGTGACCATCATCTATTATGGATAAAGAACCTCATACAACCCCACTTCAAAACACCCAAACTGTCATTTCAAGTCTAAAGAGCCACTATAAGCGGGATAATGTACAGCTAGCAGGTCATTGTTGTGAAATAAACCCCTTCAGTGTGATGAGAGACCCCTCCGCATCGCCCCCGTCTGGGTTTATTTCACAACAATGACCTGCTCGCTGTACATTATCCCTTACTTGATACCTAGTGACATGTTACGCATTAAAGGGATAGTTCGGTTGTTTTGAAGTGGGGTTGTTTGAGGTACTTATCCATAGTAGATGATGGTTGGCACGCCCCCAGCTTGGAGAAACAAGAGAGGAGTACCGACACCGCAGCAAAGCAATACAGTGCTGTGGACGGGGACGACAGAAAAATGTATTTTAACCACCTAAAAAAAAATGTATATCCATTTAAGTGTATGCTATATTTAGAATAATTCCACTACGTTATCTTGCCGTCAAACAGCCTTCTCCTTTCAGACGGGGAACTGAACTGAAAGTGAAACGTATCTATGCTCTCATCAAAGCTTACAGGCTCAGATGATAAAATCAGTATAGATACGTTTCACATTCAGCTCGCCGTCAGAAAATATTCTGAATATAGTGTACGCTTAAACGGATATATATTTTTTTAGGTGACTAGAATACATTTTTCTGACGTCCCCGTTCACAACACTGTATTGCTTTGCTCCCGTGCTCCTGTCTGTTTCTCGATGCTGGGGGCATGCAGACCATTATCTACTGTAAGTAATACACCTACTACGGATAAGTGCCTCATACAACCCCACTTCAAAACACCCAAACTATCCCTTTAAATCTAAAGAGCCACTGCTGCACTTTTCTTGCAAACTACAATTCTGCTAAATAATTGCTTTTGCTCTTTAGCAGACGACATGGCCACCGGTTCCCTGCCCCTCGTCAACATATCTGCCTCAGTGTCGCTGAGCGCAGCTGACATGACAATGTACTTGAAAAAGATGTCGAAAGGAGAGGCAGTCGAGGGTAATAAACATACCGCTGCAGCAAATTTCACATGTATAAATCCTGTATCATAATGAGTAATACGCTGCTTTTTTCCCCCGCCTGCGTCAGATGTGTTGGAAGTGTTGACAGAGGTAGATGAGAAGTCGAGGAGGAGCCCAGAGATCATCCAGTACTTCATTGTGAGTCATAAACAACATAAACAAAAAAAAAGGTCAAGGGTAGTACCTGTCTGCGCGTAACGCATCAATCACCACCTTGTGTCACTGTTTGTAGAATGATCTGCAGAGACTCATGATGTCGTCTGAGGAGTTGTGTCGGAACATGGCCTTCAGTCTGGCTCTACGCTGCATCCAGAATAATCCCTGGTAAGTTTAGAGACAAACCATCTACAGAGAGATAGAAACAAGAAAAGAAAAGATGGGTAGTGATACATATCTGTCTGTATACTTTTATCTGTTGCCATTTACTTTTCACTATGTAATACTGTGTTTGCTCTGCTGCAGCCTAGCAACAGACTTCCTGCCAACTTTCATGTACTGTATGGGCAGCGGTAACTTTGACGTGGTACAAACGGCTCTCAGGAATCTTCCAGAATACGTGCTTCTCTGTCAAGGTAAGAAGATACTCTTTAGTTAAATTCCTGTTGACAGTGAATTTAACTAAAGTGCCTGTTCCTCTTGTAGTCACATGACACGCAATATTTTTTTTAGGAAGGCAAAAAGTGATTTAACGAGGCATGCACCTAAAGTCAGAGTCACGCATACTTGTGCTTTTTTTTCCTTCACAGAACACGCAGACATCTTGCTCCACAAGGCGTTTTTAGTGGGTATCTACGGGCAAATTGACACCAGTTCAATGATCTCTGAGTCTATGAAGGTCCTTCACATGGAAGCAACAACATAACGACAAAGCAGTAAAACTCCACAGCCCATTAAAAATAACGTCATTCATTTTCTGCATTCCAGAGATAGATTATTTTTTCATTGCCTTTAGTTCAAACAATGCTCTAATTTGATCATGATAGATTAACAACCTCTGACTCTTCAGTGGTACGGATAAAAGGATCCACCAGGGAGGTGGTAGCTACCAGTAATATAATAACTTCTGGATAATTTAGTGGCTTCAAAGAATGCATTAAAATTCCCTCTAAATTAGTTGAAAATGTAATAATTAAAACTGTTAAATTGCCATTATTGTAATAATGCCACAATTAGTACATTTATTACTTCTTAAGGGATGTAACATTGTACATTAACCAATAATTAAAAAAAGATAACAATAATTAGAATATTATTAGCTGATATTATAAAATCAGTTTAAGACAACAGAATATCCAAAATGATGAACTGAATATGTTAATATGCTAATAGATATTATAATTATTTTTTTAAAAATGGTTTAATTAAATTGAAATTAAAACATTGCATTATTGCATTTTCAGACATTTTTGTGGGAGTTTTTGCACTTCTGCAGTTATTAAATGACTAACATTATTACGAAATGCAGAGCTCAGTGTGTATTTGGAAAATTGCACACTATTTTCAGCTTGATATTTTTAATAGTTTGAATATGAAACATCAACATTATTGTACAATTAAAAAGCGGACTTCATATGTAGTTAATGAACAACTAAAGAAAAATTAATTTCTGCTCATAGTCCCCCATCCGGTGTTGCATCTGTATGGTAGCAATTTTGCCTTCATTTTCCTCCTTTCTTTCAAAATTATTAAGAGTAAGAAGCCAATCTGACAAAATGTATTATTGCCTGAATACAATGTTAATTGTGAATTATTTAAATAGCTCAAAAGATTGGTCCTTGCTTTTAAAGTTACAACGCTTTACTGTTACCTGAACATCATCTTTGAGCCACTTTGATGTGAACTGAATAAACATACCTTGTGGAATATGTCTTCTGATTTTTCATTCAGCTTTACCTGAAAGTGAAACATATTTCAGCAGCTAACCACTGTAGTTCAGGGATACAATGGAAATATTTTATCGCTATTTAATTGGAAAGCAGTTTAATGTTAAAATTGTAAAAACGCAAATTTCACAAGAACCAATTATTACCTTTCAGAATAATATTTTAGCACCTCAAACAAGATGGAAGGGAAAAAAATAATGGCGCAAGTTTTGTGGCCTTTTCATTTCATTCCAATAATTCTCGAATCCTGATAAAAATGGAAACAGCTGTCAAAAGGTACCGCTTGCTCTTCATTGGCGTGTAGCAGACAAATTAACGGCGTGATGGAAACCATTTTGCCATGAAAGTGCGAGTTGTTTTGCCCAGTGCCACTGACTTCATCTGAAAACCTCTTGATGGAGTCAAAGAGATAAGTTAAACAACGTGAAGGCATGCCGGTAAACCAGGAAAGTGGACGTCCCCATTGATAGTAAATTAACCATGGCGGTAATTGTTCAATCACACAGACCAAAGGGTGCTTTGAAGACGTGATGTGGGTAGGCCATTTTACAGCATAGACTGTTGCTGGTGTTTTGTTACACAGGAGGACATGAAGATGAAGCCACGGCATGGTTAAGGAAGGGTGAGACATGCCCACACTGGTGGGTCAGTGGAATCTGTCATTCAGAAATAACAGGCATTCAATGGGATACCTGGGCTGGCTGGCTGAAAGCAGCTCGTCTCAGACTACATTAATGGAGCTTTTCTTTTAAAATGTAACACAGTAACAACAGCTAGAGGTCAAAGTGCTATACCTTTTGATAAAAAACAACCTACTTTCATTGTATAAAACAAGGACATACTGAAAACCATGTTTCTTTTATCTATTTGGGCAACAACAACATATAGAAATAGGCTGAGTTGTGACAAAGTCATGTATAGATCTCGGGCCATTGTAGGTAAAAAAAATATATATGGAACAGGAGGAGGGTGGTAATATTCAGAGAAAAAACGTTAGAGATTAAAGTTATAAATTTACAAGAAAAATACTTGGATATTCTTTGAGATTAAAGTGGAAAAGTTACAAAACAAAAGTCACAAATTTGCAAGATTGAAGTTATAAATTTAGGAGATAATAACTTGGAAAAAGCCCTGAAAGATATATATACACATTTTCTTTCACTTCATTGAAATAAACAAAGGAACATATGATAAATATTGAGTTAATTGTTCGAGTTATGGAGAAGGTGTAGGACCATACACATTTTCGGACATGTAATATTAATTTATGTTGATTATTTGTTAATTGACAGTTGGCTATATCTTTACTGTTCGTTTTATTCGTTACTCTTGTTTTTTTTTTTTACTTAGGTATTTGTTACTTGTTCAAAGTAAAGTCAAACGAAATGGTTTACACTGTCCACTCATATTAAACATGAATCCTAATTAGTATATGAGTGTATGAAAATAATATGCAAGATAAGCATATTGTTTGTTATCATGAACGGCCAAATGTTGCGTCGCTTTAAATGCTGCGGCCACAAGGAATTGTGGGAGGTTATTCTCTCCTTTTCTTTCGTAAAGGATGCTCCAGTGTATCCTATGCTAAAGGAGATAATAAAGGAAGCACTGAAGCACCTTTTTTTAGCATTTAGGGAATTTGAACAGCATTTATCATGGCTGCTACTGAGATACTTCCGGGTCATTTCACGCCGTTAGGAACCTTCCTAAGCAAAAAGGACTTTTCGTCCGCAGCCCTTGCGTTGAACCACAGATTATGGTGAATTATGTCTTTAAGAGTTTGCTGGGTTTTTTTCTTGCAGATTTCTGACTAATCTCGGAAATTTCGATTTCTTTCTGAGAATATTACCGGCTCCATAATTTTTTTATTTTTTTTTTTACCTACAATTACATTATATACGTGCCTTTGTCTTCTAAACCCTTACGCTGCCTCCTAATCCCTTTTCATGAATATGCATTCACACATCCATTCCCATAATTAACTTGTTCGTATGTAAACCCAATCATGTCCTACCCATCATGCCTCATACCTGCTGATCTCTCACTGCTACTTCCGTCTGATGCGTTAATTGCACCTGTATGGTGTCCTATAACTAGCCGAAAGCTCTGTTTATGGTTATCTATCAACTTACAACACAAGTCTTGGCAGCCTGGGCTCTTGGTCAGGCGCCAGCATCCTATTGGCTGGGCAGCAGTGAGGTGGAACAGAGATGAATGACAGCTAACGAGGGAGGGGGCGGGCCCCCCCCCCCCCTGTTGCTGAGTAGTCTAACGTACCACTGACAAGTTAACAACCTCTGCCTTTATTCATCATACCAGGCTGGATGCCCTGAAATGCAGCTGCTAAGGGCGAACCGCTCATTTGTCCATGCTGAACATTTTGCTTCATGGTAATAAAATATCTTCATAGTACATATTTATTGGGGTAACCATGGGCACTGGGGGAATGTACATTTACTAGTACAGTTTTGAGGTGTTTATACTTTCTTTTGTATGCTACTTAATACTTCTACTCCACTAATACTTCTACTTTATTTGACATCTGTAGTTACTTTTCAGATGAAGATTTTACATGAAAAAGTAAATGCTGATAAAATGCAACATATTGTGAACACAGTCTCTCGTCGGGGTCCGAGTTTCTAGCAATTACAACTAAGATTTCCCCTCAAAACTTCTCAGATCGGTTCATTTAAATGATAGTTTGGGAACCAAACATTTCTAATCAAATATTCACAAAAAGTAGTAAAAAGTATAAATAGTTAATATTGTTCCATCCCCATTTATTATCTTACGACCCCCTAAGTTTAGCTTGTGATCGTTTGGAGAGGGCCAATAGTAGAGGAACAAATCCCCAAAAAAGGCCCTAGTTTTTGAGATACCCCTTCCCGAGGTAGAACAAAGCACATCCATGTTTTTTCATAACTTTAATATATCTAGTTTTTTTTAAATAGATGGTTGTATAAAAATATTTTACAGCAAATGTTTTTTGGTTGAAAATGCCTTATCACATGTATCTCCGGAATTGATGATCAGAATGTTGGACTGAATGTTCACAGACAGTTATTACACATTCAATAAAGCAAATGTTTTATCAATAAGCACAGATTAGCGTTCAGCCTGCTTTGGGCGGGCCTTCCTGCCTTCAACTTGAACTGGTTAGATTTTGGTGGTCAAAGGTCAAGGTCACTGTGACCTCGCACTCATAGTGTCTTTACTTCATCGTTTCATCCTTATTAGACATTAGTGTGAAATTGTCATAATTAGTATATGAATTCTTGAGTTATGACCAAAACCGTGTTTTGTGAAGGTCACAGTGACCTTGACATTTGACCACTAAAATTGAATCAGTTCATTCTTGATTCCGAGTGGACATTTGTGCCAAATTTGAAGAATTTCACTAAAGGTGATCTGAGGCTTCTCAAAGCATCACTTCATGCGTGCAGAACTTGACTACTCAGCCTGAGCAGGAAGGCCCGTCCAAAGCCAGTTGATTGACAGCTTGGCCCTTCAACGAATAGCAAAAAAGCAATAAAGAAAAAGAAAAAGCAATAGAGTGGTGCAGAAATGAGTCCTAAAACCCAGAAATTAGTTAGCATTTAAGCACTTCCGGTTCCATCGTCTGGAAGTCAATGGGTTTTTGGTTAGATCCCTGAAATAAGGTCTGTGGTTAACACAAGCTTAAGAGATTTTAACATTTTGTTAATACGATTTTCTTTACAAAATACGTCCGTAAATATCCCACTCGTGAATTCTGAAGCTTTTACGTGTCACATGAGCGTATTTTCTGCAATAATCCAAACTCCAATGGAAAAATAATCCGAAGTCCGTGCTGGTCCCGGTCCCGACGTCTTGGTGTCTCCACACTGGATAGTCGCCGTCCTTTGTCCTCTGCGGCAGCTCCAATCGCGCACAGGAACATTCATCCTCCATTACGCACAGCCAATGATGCGTGACGATCGTCTGAAAGTTCATAGAAGCGAGTTTTTGACTAATATTAATGGTTTCCAATAGTCACTATGGTGCTGCCATGTGGGCTAACTTTTAGCTGACGCGCGCCGTAGGCATCGGCGGGGTTACGCACAAACCAGCGCTGTCCAGAAGCTTACATTTGCGGTTAGCTGCTTCATTTAACGATTACATACAACGTTTCCTGCATCCAGGTGACACAACCAATAACAGTTAGGTAGCTTAACCCAATTTCAGTTCTCCACGATACACGCTATGCCACACAGACGCCATTGCCAAGGTCAAAAACTGCATGCGTCCCGGCATGCAACACGCCAGGCTGCATTACTCTTCCTGTGGGGAAATGCAGTCCCATTCTAGGTGACTGCCTCTCAGTGTACAAAAAAGTATTTCACAAAATAAACAGGTAAACAAATGAATAAATGGCTCTTACAATAAAGTAAAATTAGCTACAACACGACCTGCTAAAACAGTCAGATTCTACTAACGTTGTTTGCATCAGAAGGGACATTTCGTGCATAAGGACTGTCACTTTTGAGTATATTTTGCTGATGATACTTTAGTATTTTTCCCCAAACTTTTACTTGTAAAGATTTTTTTTTTTTTTTTTACATTGTTGTATCGGTTGTTCTTGGGTTCAGGATGTTAAACCAAAATCTGTGACCGCAGAGAGGCAGCAACACTTGAGGTCACCATTTCTGATGGCTGTCGTCAGAAAATGTGACCCCACTGTACCTGTTTAATAAATGAGGCAAATAAGTGACAGGAAACACACAAAACTAAATTGTTAAAAAAACACAAATGTATTTTGATATTTTTTAATTTAAGGATATATTCACAAAACTCTAAAAGTAAAAAATAGGTATAGTGGGGTCACATTTTCTGAAGACAGCCGTCAGAAATGGTGACCTTAAGTGCCTCTCTGCGGTCACAGATTTCGGTGTAACATGTGATCTGAATACTTCCTCCAGCACTGACTATGGGAATTTTATATTGTGAAATATTGTTTCAAAGTGCAGGCACATGTTTGTCAGTGCAACAAGCGACGGTATTTGACGCCCTGGGAATGAGAACGGTCTGTTTGTTAGAGGGGTCTTCCAGCCCATGTGAAAGTGGACAGTGAATGAGCAGCGAGCAGGAATGCGGCCAGCGGAGGCTTCTCGGTGTCTCTCTCAGCTACAGGAGGGGCCCCGATGTGCCGCTACCTGCCCATGCACATCTGTCTGCTCTCCGTCTTCCTCTCAATGGCACCCTTGCCTTAGATCATCTCCTCTTCCTCCACGCTTGAGTTGCACTTGGCTTGCGTGGAAAAATGTGGATCGTCTCTCGCCTCTCTTCTCTCTGGCACTTTGATGTCTCAAGTGTGATTGCTCTTGGATTGTGGCCGCTTTCCCTTGAAGGTTTTGACATGAAAAGCAGGCTGGGCTCTCAGGTTTATCCCATGGCCACTGATCCAGGACTAAAACAATCAGCCGGCTCACTGTGGGATACTATTACCAGGGAGAGTGAGGCACCAAGCATAGGGGCTTCCTCAGCCATGAAATACACTTTTCTTCCAAGTTACAAACACATTTTAGGTGTGTTGATTGAATTATACCGACCCACGCTCCCATTAATAGATTTCAGTTTGAAGTTTGTGCAGGCAGTTGACACTAAAACACATATGCGAGCAGTCGGAGAATACATTTGCGGTGTGTTTGCACAGATGTGGACGACTGGAATGATTCAACATTTGTAATGAATTAAAAAGAAATGAGGCCAGTAATTGCAGTTAAGATTGACCCAATCTTATAAGTATGATAATGTGACATGTCATTAACAGCAGAGGCATAAGTGACAACCCTTAAGCCTCACTTACACTTTCATTAAATATTGATCTTATCTGTGCTCATTGCTGTTCCAGCCTGCAAATTACACCAGATAGATATATTCCCATGACAGTGGAGCTGACGATAATCATCCATCTTTGCGTGACATTTGGCAGAACTCTTGCGTTATGAGCTAAAGTGCCATTGTAGTGGATGAGAAAGAATAATAATGTGCAGTGTTCACAATCTCCATTATGTTAGATTGTATCTTATCACATTGAGGGCAGAGTGTGATCGTTAATCCACTTCAGCCATGTCTGTCAAGGAAAAGAGGCGTAAATCGCCCACATCATTTAATTCAGATTTCAACTCATTGAAAATGCTTTGCTGCAACAAATGTCAGAAGATAGATAATTCAACGGGAGGCTTCGAGTTTCCATATCGCACTTGTGTAAGTTGCATATTGGCTTCCAAACTATTTCATCGGCCTTTTATTGTCAAACTTTGCACATACTCTACGTCATTCTGCACAGTGAAGGCCAAACATCCAAGTGAAGCAACAGTAAGCAAAATAACTTTAAGTGTTTGTGCGCAAATTGCCACTAATTTCTTTAACGCATTAATCAATCTTTCAGAGGTTGTAGCGGGCTCAGTTTTAAAGCTAGAGTGAAGATACTGGCATCATATGAAACTAGAAAACCTAAGGAATCCATTGGGTAGTTTTGCTTGTTAAGAAGGAGGTTAAATAATGCTACAAACTTGTGCAAAATTTTGGCGAGAAAAAAAAAAATTTCAGCTCCATTTTCAAAGGGGTCCCTTGACCTCTGACCTCAAGATATGTGAATGAAAATGGGTTCTATGGGTACCCACGAGTCTCCCCTTTACAGACATGCCCACTTTATGATAATCACATGCAGTTTGGGGCAAGTCATAGTCAAGTCAGCACACTGACACACTGACAGCTGTTGTTGCCTGTTGGGCTGCAGTTTGCCATGTTATGATTTGAGCATATTTTTTATGCTAAATGCAGTACCTGTGAGGGTTTCTGGACAAAATTTGTCATTGTTTTGTGTTGTTAATTGATTTCCAATAATAAATATATAAATACATTTGCATAAAGCTGCATATTTTCCCACTCCCAGGTTGATAAGAGTATTAAATACTTGACAAATTTCCCTTTAAGGTACATTCTGAACAGATTAAAAATTGTGTGATTAATTTGTGATTAATCATGTACATCATGCGATTAATTGCGATTAAATATTTTAAGCGATTGAAAGCCCTAGTTTTCAAATTTGAGAAGCATTACGTTATCTGAGATCCCAAAACTTACATTTGCGGGGGATTTCAGATGTCCCTTTCCCTCCACTTTGCAATGACTGAATGCAAGCTCAAACAAGTCCATTTCAAACTAAAGCCATCTGAAGGGCATCCCATTGGCGGCTTGCTAAACCCACGGATAACGCACATTCTGTCCCTGCAGTTGAAGGTCTGCTAATGATACGATGATTGCCATTTTAGCTGTGGATCTCCAGTGTTGCCTTGTCATCCGGGGAGCTAGAGATACCTGAGAGAGCAATAAGGCCTGGCATTAGCCATTACCATTGTTGTCTTAATGCCTCCTTCAATTATCCACAAGCAACTACTGTCAGAACCTCCCCCACCGGTTTTTCACCAATTTTGTCCCTGATTATCTGGATCAACGGGCATTAAAGAACCCAGGTGAAGACAAACACAGTAGTTTGGGGGGTTGGGAGAAGGGGGTCTACTTTCAGACAGACCAGAAATCCCTGTAACTACCTGTGTGCCAGGGACAAACGGAGATGGCTATTCAGTCGTCAGTCCCACCACACACAGTGTTTATTTAGCCACAGCTCAAACTAGACACTTTTAATCTATTTTGCTTTTCCCCGCAGAACTTGCAAACCCAAGAAATCATTTCTTTCAATCTCTGTCTGTCTGTTCCCTCCGTCACACACATGCAGACACACAAACAGACTAAAGTGCTAAAAGTTCTTTTTAAATCGGCTGGTTATGTCGCCCACCATTGACGGTGGTCCTACGCATAAATAATGTAGAGCCTGAATTATTTACATTATTAATTCCATATAACTTCTCAGTAATGTGTTTTTTGAGGTAATTATAAAATATATAATATAGCTACCTTATAAAAAGATGGTTTTTCACAGTTCAAGTTGTGAATCTTTGCAATTCTTTTGATGTAAAAACATGCAAAGTTAACTAAATACCGGCTTTTAGTCTCAACATGAACTTTAAAGAAATCCAAATTGGGCAAACCCAATACTGATCTCTTTACTGAGGCATTGATTTAGTGTTTGAACAGGTGCAGATGAAAGCGGGAGTTGCAGTCTGCACTGCTTGCAGAGGAATGACCATCCCGTGACTCACCTCAGCTCTGACCAGCTGCCTGCTGCAGAGGTCCCGGGCTGATCAAAGCCGCCTCAGCCCGCCAGTTTCGGCGGTGACAACACTGACAGCCGAGTGTTTTCACCGCCTTCTGAGCTGACAAGCAGTTAGCGAGATGTGTTGTTAGGTGCTATGTATCTTCGGATTAATTGACACACCTGTGTTTAATTCAAAATAGACAGTGCTGGCGATCATCTCATCAGAGATCCATCAACACTAAGCTACAGCTGCCTTGCTCATAGAAAAAAAAAGTGTTAATAATCTTCCTGTCTCGGCTGTTAATGTGTTGATGTGTATGGTTTGATCTGAGATGGAAAAATCCTGTAAGTGTTCGGTAACACTTTGACTACTGACATACTTTACAGCGATGGTAAGAATACATCACCACTCATTATTGCAATATATCAGTTATGAACAAACACAGGATATAACATGAATACTAAGAATAACATCTGACAGTGAATGTTTACATTTTTACACTGTTTTTATACTGAGACTCCAATTGAGCAACCTTGTGCTATTTAGCATATTAGAAAGCTTCAAAAAGTGATATTCCAGTTTGGTACCAAAATATGCCTCAAATAACAAGTTCAATAAGTTTGAGTTGACAGTTTATATTTAACTTTAAGACTGTGCTGAAGTGTGCCAGCCCGGTCGCACTAAATTGCGTATGAATAACACGGTAATTTGCAAGTAATTTTGTGTGCAAAAAGAATGCCGCTCTTGCTTTTGGCGAGTGATTTGTACGCCATACTGACTGCAATGTAAACGCATCCGCATAAATATGCTACGTACAGAGCTAGTACATAAAAAGTAAGAAAGACTGTTTATGGTGGGTGGTTGGGAGGGGAGGTGAATGGGTCCAACAAACACAGGACCCAAAGTGTTGTTGAGTCATTTTGAAGTTACGTTAGTTACATACTTATGTTACATTGTTTCTGTACGTATTTTACTTACTTTACGTACTTATTTTAAGCCCAACTGTGATGTTTTTCCTAAACTTGAGTAAGTGGTTTTGTTGCATTACAGTCATAACACAGTGCTAATAATTAGTTTCTCTTGAAAGATAATTACCAGGGACAAGGTCTGCAAATTAGCTATGGCTAAAAGTCCTATATACGTTGCATCGGTTGCACTTTAATTAAGTGTAACAATGCCTATGTATTGTGCCTGTCAAATAAACTAATAAATAAATAAAACATTTAACAATTCTTTTTCCAGAACATACATTACATCCATACATTAGGGACTCTGTTTATCACAGTTCCAGTTTTAAAGATGACATAAATGTCCTTATAAGACTAATAACAAGTCTTATAAGGATTAAAAGTAGGCCCTATGCCATCCAAAATGCACATTTGTACTACTGTAGTAGTAAAGCACAATCATTTAGTTGTTTGTTATTCTTACAGGTGTCACATTTTCATTACACCTGGTGTACCTTGTGTAGTATTTCATTAGTGGATTTCTACTGTCATGTAAAGAAGGGATTTGTGTATGTGTGTGTACACTGCTACAACACGTTAAGTTGTGACAGACATGCTAATTTTTGCACACCTTGTCTTGGTGATGCGGTAAATAAACATCACAAATTCAGAAAAAAAAACAATAAAATTAAATCAATAATAGAGTAAACAAAAAAAGTTACAAGAAAGATTAAAAACATTCAGCAAATACGCTTTCAGGTTTGTCTCATTGTTGTCAGAAGGAGTGTGTTTATCCTGGAACCTGCTGTTCAGGGTCGGCTGCTTTTCTGCTTGTTTTCAACCCTCAGGACTGAAGAACTTGTGCTTTCATTATGTCTCCTTTGCAGTAATTTGTTCTTATTATATTTGACAACCGTTAAACCGGTCAGATAAGAGTTGTGCAAATCTTTAAGGCGAACGTGAGCGTACACATCTTCACAACTAAGTTTCCGCACACTGAGCTCCTGTCCATCTCACTGATTGAAATTTCAGAAGCCAAAGATGTTGCAACTTGTCCCAGGTATAGGCAGTGAGAGAAGCATTCAGAGGGGACACATACCCTATCACTAAAATGTAAGAAACAGATTGTGGTTGGAAAAGTAATGACGAACACAGCAAACCCTGATGGAGTAATACTGATAATCCACTGAGAGATGAATCACAGGTTGGATTTTCACCTCCGTCCTATAAACCAAGCCCTGCTGTCTGTTTTGGAGGTCATGTGACTGGGAGAGGCGGGGGAGAGGATTTGGAGGAGAAGCTCAGAAAGCTAAGGTGAGACCACCTCCACTACTCAAGCGTTACCTTTACACTTAAGGCAACACCTTATACCTGCGCTGAGCCACATGCAGCAGCTTTAACAACCAACTGGACAGCATCTAGAGGACAATCATAACTGTTTTTGTTCCTTTTTTTTCAAGGACGTTTGAGATGCATTTCACCATTCCATCAGCATCCCTGTAGGAGTCAACCTGGGCCCTTTGCAGTGGACTGACGCTTAATATTGGACTCTTAACAACATGGACATGTTTGGCCCAGGACAACTGGTATCTACTCTCCTGCCTGCAGTTTTCCATTCACCTGCAGCTCACTTTTTCCCAGCATTCCCAACCAGACTGGGCTCTCAACCTCAGATTCTGATCCCGGGGCCCTTTATCAGCTATGAATCTTTGAGGAATTATCTGCAGCCAGAGCCATGCAAGGAAGCCTTTCTCCTGGCCGCGCAGACAGTCGGGATGGGGCCACTCACAGAGGGCATAGGTGAGTTCAAGCTACAGCTGCTGTCGCCAAAAAAAGGGGCCAATAATAGTGGACTAGTGCAGGATAGTGCACAGCCAAACTGGCACAGTTCGACCACAGTCTGTCTCTAAGACAGTCGGTGAGCACCATCTGATCGCAGTGTAAATGTTTACAAAAGATTGGCTAACAGCTCGTAACTAACAATCAATTATCACGCAGTGTTAAAGTGGGGCCTAATGATCGCTGTGCTAATTATCCAATCTAGAGCCATTAGTTCCTTGTCACCCGTTGGCGATTGTGTAATTGGTGCTGGTGCTGTGCTTTCCAGATGAACAGAGGCCAGTGAAGCAGCGTCGTGCACGGGCCAACTACAGCAGCTGGCAGCTGGAGGAGCTGGAGAAGGCCTTCGAGACCACCCACTATCCAGACATCTTCATGAGGGAGGCGCTGGCCCTCAGACTGGACCTCATCGAGGCCAGAGTACAGGTAATTGGCATACTGAACTCCTACTGGTGATGTTCGCTTTCATACTCATTTAACTGATATTAATTTGTACGTACAGTGTGTGTAAATGAAGCTCTTCAGCCCTGCAGACTCTTTTGCAGGTCCATCAGTACCAAGTTGTGTCAAGTGACAAATATTATTTAAACCCACACACATTTCTTAATTCTATTCAAGATGACAAACGTTTTTAACAATATAAAAGATGTCACACAGAATTCCAGGGAGATGCATCATGTCACAGTTGAAGGTACAGCGAAGAAAAGGTGTCTGTGAAATTAATATTTCTGTCAATATAAATGCAACATACTGTAGCTTTAAAGGATAGGTTCACTTTTTTAAGTCTGTCTTAAAACAATACTCACGTTCCTATATTTATATGGAAACAGTCACTTGTTCCACTTGTTTATACTGGCTGTGAAGAGATTCCTTCCTAACACGGCTACACTGTAAGAGACGGGGGTCAAAATTTGTAGTACTCGTTCTGTGCAAAAGTGCATTCAAAACTTCAGCTGAAACTTCAGCAGCCGGCGTTCGTTGAATAAAGTGGATATCTTCCAAAGATTTTTTTTTTTTAATACAAAATTATTAGTGTTATTACATCAGACATCAGACAGGGATTTTTTTCACGGCCGTTATGGATGGGAGGAATGATTCCAGCAACCAATAACTCTTTCAATATACATATAGTCATGTCAGTTGATTTAAAATGTGACCATATCCTAAAATTGAGTGCTGAAAAAATAGTGTGGTAAAAGGTTGTTTAACTTTGAAGCTTAAATTTTTGTTAAATATCTTTTTTTTTTGTTATTTTGAAACGGTTAGGCACCATTGAAAGTAGTTGCATTGTTACAAATGTATTTCTTTATTTATACTTCCCTATCATTTATATTTATATTTCGTATTCCTTCATTTCTTTCCAGGTTTGGTTTCAAAACCGCCGTGCCAAGATGAGGCGGCAGCTGAAACTCCAGGGCCAGCTTGCGGGGCCTTATGTAAAAAGAGACAATGATGAAACGTCTGAGAAAGCGAGCAGGAGCTTGAAACAGCAGACAGAAAGTTCTGACAGCGAGCACTGGGAGACACGACAGGAAGGAGAAAACTATCCATGGACAAAAGCTGCGAGTGCTGCGCTGAGCGTGCGTATGCAGCCTCTGACCCAGAGGTCGGGGAAGTGGGAGAGGCTGGAGGGGCCGAGCTCAGAGGAGCTCCGCTCCTGCAGCATTGCTAATCTGAGGGCCAAAGCCAGGGAGCACGAGGCAGAGATTCACAGTACTGTAAACATGTCAGGAGGTGACACACAGTCACAAACACAGGAAGATGATGCCATGCACAATGATTGATTGTTTTTCTTCTTCCTGTTTGTACAGATAATAATAGAAAAACAGCATAGACACTATTAATATGCAGGAACATAGGTTTAAAACCTATTTGGGATGAGGAGCTTCATTATTTAGCTTAGTATAAAATGTTACAGTAATCTTCTACATGATTTTCTATCAAATTATAAACAAGTATTTATCCTGATGCACTATTTTCAATCTTATCTTCATGGTAATTTTAAATAACCTTTACTGGCCATTTTTTATTTAAATAGGATGTTTAAAGCTCTTTTTAAATTGGGGTGGTTAACACATATCAATGTTTTGTCTGTTTTGATACAGATGTAAAACAGTTTAAACTCTCTATACTAGGGATGCAATGATCCAACTTTTTCAGTCCTAATAGCGTTACCTGAGATTGGGTATCGGTCGATACCGAGTACCGATCCGATACAAGTGTTAAATTAATAAGCTGTACGCCTCACTGTGTGGAAGTGACTGGGATCATCCTTTTATGTGTGAGGCAACATCAACATTGCTTTTCTAACTTTGTAAAACAAAATGTAACCAATAAATACATAGATCTAAATTTACTGATTTGTTCTTTATTATTAAAATAATAAATCTTACCCCGGTAACTTGGTAAAAAAAAATCTTCAAAATTGACAGAAATTACAATTCAAGTGTAAACCTTTTTAATGCAGCAAAAAATTGGTCAAAACTATGGAATTCAAATTCCAGTATATAATATATATAGTAAATAAACATATAATTGAATAGATCGTCCCTCACGATACCCGTTCCAGCTATTTGAGTAAGTATCAGCCGATATCCGATCCAGCATCGGTATTGGTGCATCCCTATTCTATACCCTCCTATTATAATTCCTTTAAAAATGCATGTGCTGTTCACGTGTCTCTATATTATGAACGCAGTTTTCAACACGTCATGAATGTGACTGAGGTTGTCAACTCTGAATGAACGGCACATACTGTATACAGGTCAGTTTGAACAGATAACAGTGACAAATGTTGCCTTCTTATTATATCAGCTGAAATCGGATACAGTCGAATCACTTCTAAATGATTTTGCTAATGGCGAGCTCATCCATGACCTCTCAGGTTACCTTCACAGACAGGCAGGATGTCTGCAT
Source organism: Sebastiscus tertius (assembly GCA_916701665.1). Taxonomy (NCBI): domain Eukaryota; kingdom Metazoa; phylum Chordata; class Actinopteri; order Perciformes; family Sebastidae; genus Sebastiscus; species Sebastiscus tertius. Next base: position 46,411 of record CAKAOH010030871.1, read on the forward strand.
GCAGCCACACGTCCTCACAGGAAACAATGGAAATAGCTAAAAAATGAAAGAATCAAAAACATAGTAAAAACTGATAGTGACGCAGATTCCATAACGAGATGTAAATCTGAAAAGATGAAAATTTGAAGGCTTGTTTTGAGGGCCAAGTTAAACAATTGATACATGCAAAATTATAATATTAGGATGAAATAATAATTCCTAACAGCTGTGATAAATAAATGATGAAGTCACAAAATTTAACATTGATCCTTGATCTGGTTTGGCGCAACAAACTGTTATTTTGCTAAATTCAGGTCATGAAAGCCAACTAAAACTACAGCGGTAATTATTAGTGATTATCACATGTTAAACTTATTAAACAAAGACAGCAGTGAGTCTAGAAGCATTTCATAATCCCATGTGTGTGTCAACTACTGCACACAGTATTTTACATCATACTTTACTCAGTCAAAACAAAATACAACATGATAAGATGATACTGGTTTAAAACATCGAATTAACTAATGTACTCCCAAAGTTGCAGGTAAATTCAAACAGTTTTGTAGGTTTAATCTTCTGATAATAATAATAGTATTAGATAATACAAGTAATGGACAAACATTGATTGTTTGAATGCACCGATGTACAGTTTGTGTGGTGGCATAATTCTAGTTGAAGATAATGTTTTTCTACATGAAATTATACTAGCAGTGTCTGTTTGCATGCATTGTTAATGCATTTAACCACAGGTTTGGAGTGGTGAGATTGACAGTCCTCTAACAGTGCAGAGTAACGCTGCCCCCTTCTGGGCTTGAAGATGTCCTCAGACAGGATTGATGAGATAGATACTGTCGTTTAGACAAAGCAACATACAGTACGTTTTGTTTTTTTAAATTCAACTAATGCATACATTTCCTTTTTTACTGCGGTCACACATCTCTTATTTGTTCTGTGGACCATAATGAAACTTTTTTTTTTTACTCTGCTTATTTTTTTTGCAGATCCTGTTGTGTCAAATAAACAATTTATGTCTTGCAGTGAATGAGGTCAGTGTGGGCCGCTCATATTTCAAAGACTCAAGTTAAACTCTGGTTTCACACTCACTGGTGAGGTCTCTGGGTCAAATTTGAAACTACTTTTCCCAACATGTGTCAGAGAGGCACATTGAAATGTTAGAACTATTTTGTTTCCTGCTTAGGTGGAATGACTCGTCAAACTTTCCTTTCTCTAACAAACTTTAAGAGTATAATTCTTCATAATCAGTTTACTTTATGAAAGTTGCAGAGAAATCCAAGTTACATGTTTTCCCTAAAATTTTGGTGGGACACCATGATGTGGGATAATTAGGGCAGAATCCTTCTATGACAATAGTTGGCCTCAATTAGGCCCCAATTAGGCGCCACACAAAGATGACTGAGGTAAAAAAAAAAATAGTATGTCATAGTTCTAGTCTTGTTCTCATACTGCACACTGACCCCGATATGCAGGCTGAGATAGCAAGTCTGCTGTTTAATTATGTCAGAAATCCTGCATTGTTCCCCTTCACTGGGACCCCAAAAAGATACATTTTACGAAACGTTCAATTAAAAAAATTAAAAAATATATATACTAAAATGGGATTCCAATAGATCTTTTACATATAATATTAAAAGCAGAGCTACGTCGTTTGTCACAAACAATACAGTGGCTCTTTAGTCTACTACAGTATATTCTATCAAATAAGTCAGAGTCTCTATGCGTCATCAGAAGTAATCTAAAATAAAAAATAAAAATGTAAATACATTTGTTCTGTTTCAGTCAAATTATCGTGTGGACAGTGTTGGGGAGTAACTAATTACATGTAAAGGCATTACGTAATTAAATTACAAAAAGAAATGTAGGCCTAATTGTAATCCGTTACAGTTACTGTGTAATTTTTTTTAATTGCATTACAGTTGTTAATCAAATTGCTGGTGATCACAAAGGGATTACATCAGAATATATTATTTCCATTAAAAAGCTTATATGTAGAATATAATATTAATTCTGCTGCTTGTTAAGGGCGACAGGACGCCACCAGACAGCGGATGGGGAGCACCGCTCGCCTTACTTCCTGTCGGAACAACTCCGCTCAGCCCTTGTTGGACTGACGGGCTCTAATGACACACTGCGCACACACGAGGTTCAATCCCATCCATGTCATAAAAAAGTCATAGTAGAGTAAGCCATAAAAATGTCTTTAAAAAATGAGGTCATACTATGCCATAAAAATGTTATATAGTATAGATTGCCATAAAAAATGCCATAAAAATATCATAGTATAGTATGCCATAAAAATGTCATTAAAAATGTCACAGTATAGTATGTCATAAAAATGTAATAAAAACTATCATAATATACTATGCCATATAAACCTTTCACAATATTGTATGTCATAAAAATGTCACAGTATAGGATGCCATGAAAAGTGTCATAAAAATCATAAAAAAGTCAAATATGTCACAAAAATGTCATAGTATAGTATGCAACAAAAATGTCATATAACTGTCATAGTACAGTATGCCATAAAATTTTACATAAAAGTCATGGTTTAGTATGCCATAAAAAGTGTCATAAAAATAGCGCTGTCAATCGATTACAATATTTAATTGCGATTAATCACGATTGTCCATAGTTAATCGCAAATTAATCGTAGCACCGACTACCACGACAAGCCTAATAGTATGTTGAAATGTCAATAAAAATTCATAGTATAGTATGTTGACATGCTTTACTGACTTTTTCGACATGCTATACAAACTTTTTCATGTCTTTTTTCGACATACTATACTATAACTTTTTTCACAACCTTTTTCGATATGCTATACTATGACTTTTTCATGACATTATTCAACATACTAACGTAAATTTTTTTACTAACGTTAAGCGTTAAATTTGTTTTCAACATACATAAAAAATTCAACATACTATACTATGAATTTTTTTGGCATACTATACTTTGACTTTTTTTATTTTTT
>CAKAOH010030874.1:0-33519 GCA_916701665.1 Sebastiscus tertius
TGTGGGGTCAGAGGTCAGCCATAAGTACATACAGTAGTACTTATAGTCTGTTCACTGGAACTTGATTGAACTTGGTGGATTAGTTTTTCAGTTGAGCATATTATAATGGTACAATTAGAAGTAGTGAACTGGTTGATGAAGAGGAACTGGCACTTGTTGCACTTGTGATGAACTCGCCAACATCTTCTTCATTTATCTAATTCTTAAGAGTCATTAATCAATCATCAATTAATCATGAACAACCCTAATGCTAACATGTTTTGCAGAAGATTTGACACGGTATTACAATCAGTTAGCTGATTAGTTCTCAGAAAATGTATCATTCTTCTAGCAAAAATGCCAAATAGTTCCCCCTTTTCAAAAGTGAGAATTTTCTCCTTTTCTTTGTCTAATGTAACAGTAAACTGAAGATATCGGACTGCGCTCAGGGCAAAATAAATAATTTGCAAACTGCTTTATCTTGGATTTGGGAAATTGGAATCAGCATTTTAACTATTTTCTTATTTTACATTTTAAAAGCCAAATAACTAATCGTTTAATCCAGGAAATAATCAGCAGATTAATCAATTATGAAGATGTTAGTCGCAGCTTTAATCCAAAATAAGATCAATACAATTTAACACAGCAAACACAGTTCTGATACGGCTGTTAGAGAGTGATTAGGAAAACATTGTGGCAGAACAAAGAAATGGAGCAAACGCCAAACCAGAAAGCTTCAACAGTATAGTACAGTACTTAAAACTGAACATAGCAAGACCTTTAATTATCTCTCTAGCCACCTGTACAACCACACAGGGTAGAGATGTTAATGATCAACCGTTTCACTGTTATCCGACAATAAGAATTTTGACCAGATAAACAGATTAATTTCAAAACATTTAAAAATGCTGAGCAAAACGGCTTGTCACTAATTCATCTTCAAAATAAACTCTACACACACTGCACTGCTACCTTCACAGCTATAATGTTACTGCTAACTTCATCCTAACTGTCACACACATGCCGGGATTGGAATACACTGGCGGAAACCCTGCCAGAGTAGCCAGGCAGACACACAGCTGACAACCTCGCAGCTAAACTAACTGATGCGATGGAGACTTACTGGGAAAGTAGCTGCATGTGTCCACGATAATACACGCAGCATCGTGGCTGCTAACTCTCCGAGACGGATGAACTTCAGTTGCATGTTTTGTGCATACAATACAGCTGGAGATAAATGCTGGATTTAACCTGTTTGTGTGTGTGTGCATCAGGTTACTGTTGCAGATGGGCTGCTTGTAAGGCACTACAACCATGGCACTAATCATGTCGGTTAATGATCGGTTAACGAGGGTTGGCTATCGGTCAGAAAAAAATCCTAAATCAGCATCTGTAATTGAGGGTGGAGACTGTTACTGTTTGGCACAACATCATGGGTCAATGCTGCTATCGCCTGCTGAGAGGCTGCTGTCCAAATGCATATGATCACAGCTCACCCCACCACAGCACAGCTAAAGCATGTTTATACTTGGCCTGTGGTAAAAGGGGGGCTTTATGACACTGATCTAAATAGCCATCACACCCCAACACCACATTAGCACAACGCTACATTTCAGGCAATCCCTCCTGAGGTTGAAGCAAGAAAAAAAAAAAAAAAATTGTGCCTTCCACAGTAGTTACATCTGTACCACATACCAACAACGTCTCAAAATAGTTACTGCAGCTGTCTGCTGGATAAAGCACCAGTTATTGCAGCAGGCCTGGAGGCCCTTTAAGAACAGCAGTGCAGCTAGTTCGGCAGGCAGCCGGCCAGGCCACCAGCCAGCAACAACAGCACACTGTAGGAGGGGAAACATGGAAACACGGGGCTGTGAGCTGCTCTAGGTACTCCACATGGAAACACAAGGCAGTGAGCTGCTCTAGGTACTCCACATTGAAACACAAGGCAGTGAGCTGCTCTAGGTACTCCACATGGCCCCCTGCCTGCCTCGATGACTAGAAGGAACATTCAGCAGAGGCCTCATCACCAAAAGGTAAACACACACACTCACACACACTTTCCCACCCGCAATCTCCTGCCAGAAATAGGATACCCCACAAGATGACAGATTCACATGCACGTGCATATCGCAAATTAACACAAAAACATGCACACACACACACACACACACACACACACACACACACACACACACACACACACACACACACACACACACACACACACACACACACACACACGCGCCTCACATCGTCTTCTTCTCCTAACCTATTTACAGACACGGGGCTGTAGATATCAAAGCGCTGCGCTCTCTTTGGGGAATTCCTCCTTTCTCATGTTTTAAGGGGAAATAGATGAAAACGAATCTTGTTCTCCCTGCACCTCCCCCGTGTGTGTGTGAGTGTGTGCGTGTGTGTGTGTGTGTGTGTGTCTGCTCTGCCTTGTTAATGTGCTAAAATGTAAATTGGTTGTGCTCAACAATGTGTATAAGGCTGTCTGTTTGATGCCGAGTGGAAGCTGTGGCTTTGCTGACAGACTGTGGATATGCCTCTATTAACAAACCCACGCTCTTGATTCCACCTTTCTGTCTGTCTGTGTGTCTGTCTGTCTGTCAGTCTGATCTCCCCGCCGCCTCCTTCAAACCCACTCTACTATTCTACTACACCATCCGTCTGCATCATTCTCATCTTCACTATTAACACATGTAAAACACATTTGCTGAACTCCAGCGTCGTATTTAGGCTGCAATTCATGCTTTTATTCAGTTCTGCCGCAGCCGTTCTCCCCTTCATCTCTAAAGATGTATCACTGAGTACGTCTACATGCACACTAATGTTCCACTATTATTCTGAATATGACAATATTGTGAATGTGATACGGGTCATGTTAGCAGCATATTCTGTTTGGATATTCTGAATTAGGCCTTATTCCAAATGGAGCATTTTCCGATTAAGACATGTAGGATATGCAGATATTAGGGCTGTCAATCCATTCAAATATTTAAACTTGACTATGACTTGCCACAAACTGCATGTGATTATCATAAAGTGGACATGTCTGTAAAGGGGAGACTTGTGGGTACCCAAAGGATCTATTTTCATTCACATATCTGGAGATCAGAGGTCAAGGGACCCCTTTGAAAATGGCCATGCCAGCTTTTCCTCGCCAAAATTGAGTGTAAGTTTAGCGAAAGTTATTTATCCTCCTTTGTAAAAAGCTAGTATGACAAGGTTGGTAGAGATGAATTCCTTTTCTAGTTTCATGTGATACCAGTATCTTCACTCTAGCTTTAAAACTGAGCCTGCTACAACCTCCGAAAGATTGATTTGTTAATGAGTTAAAGAAATTAGTGGCGTCAAAACGAATTTGCGCTAACGCGTTATTATCAAGTTAACTTTGACAACCCTATTTGATATTATTCAGGTTTTAGGAGCATTCTTTGGACATGTTTACAGCACATTCAGAATATTCGCCTCAATTGGGGATTTCACGACAGTTTGTGACTCACGGCCTCTTGCCTGTTTACAGCCAGCTCTGTGCGTTTTACACAAACCAACTAGCCAACAGTTTGCCCAAAAGAAAAGCTCACATTTCTGGTCGGAAGGAGAAACACACATTATTTTAAGCATGATCAAAGACTTGGATATCAACAGGTTTTTGGATATACGCAAATGTCTATGCTGTGGCCAAACGCCTCTTTTTAAGGAGAAATCTCTCCCAATCTCCTGAAGTGTTACTGGTTTTTATTTAAGAATATGGGCCTGTACTGAGGGGTCAGAGGTCAGCCATAAGTACAGTCTGTTCACTGTAACTTGATACAAATTTGGTGGATTAGCTTTGCAGGTAAGCATTTTATAACAGTAAAAGAATAAGTAGTGACAGTGAACTGGTGAGGTGAAGAGGTACTGACACTTGTTACACTTGTGATGAACTCACCAACATCTTCTTAATTTATCTAATCATTAACAGTGATTAATCAATCATCAGTTAATCATGAACAACCCCAGCGCTAACAGTGCTTTGCAGGAGATTTGAAACAGTATTACCATCAGTTAGCTGATTAGTTGACAGAAAATTAACTGCAACGTCATTCTTCTAGCAGAAATGCCAAACAGTTCCAGCTTTTCAAATATGAGAATTTGCTCCTTTTCTGCCAGAGATGCATGCCCAAAAGAAAAGCTCACATTTCTGGTTGGAAGGAGAAACACACCTACTTTTAAACATCATGAAAGACTTGGATATCAACAAGTTTTTGGATATGTGCAAACATCACAACGCCCTCATTTTCAAGAAGGTGGTTGAAGGAAATAAAAGAGGGAGGCTGAGTTTGCACGGTCTAACAAATCCACCACCGGTTACGTTAATCGGAGTATGCACGGCTCAGAATAAGAGCAGAAAACAGAATATTTTGTGCATGTTGTTTCTCATTCTCAACTCTCAGCAACATGTGGAAGTGGCACTGGAGCCAGTATAGTACAAACACACAGCAGACCCTCTGACCGCCTTTCCCCCGACCCTTCAGATACAAATAAATACCATTTTTATTTATTTTCATGCCGTCTTTACTTATTTAATTTTATGCATCAGCGGTGGTTGAATTAAGCGTACAGGGAATGACAATAAAGAAGAGGATTTGGAGGTCGAGAGAGTCTCCACGCTCACACTCACAGCTTCACAACAACATATTTTACAATTAGTCCGGTTGCAACCAGCGAATCCCCAGCAGCTCTAAAGACAGGGGTCGCTCTATTCTCTAGAAAACCATCATCACTGATCTGCGGTCCATTGTGCTGTTTAAAACATCCACTCGACATGATTTAGATCCCCCACAGCCCCTCTGGACCCCCATCATCAGAGTCTAAAGTGAGTGATGGATCCGCTACATCGCTGGAGTGGAAGAGAGGAGAAGAGAAGAGAAGAGAGGAGAGGAGAGGAGGATTCTGGTGCATAAAAATAGAGCCGGAGCCTGCCGGAGCAGGAGACTGAGACTTAATTAGGGATGCAATCATCAATTATTCAAAACACTTAATCATGGTGTCGCGCGATGCTGTTGCACAAACACACACACACACAGACAAACACGCACACACAGACGTACAACAGGCTTTTCAAACTGTGGCTCTGACGGCAGACACACAGAGACAGATAGATGGATGAAGAGGAAATAAAGAAAAGGACGGCTGTTGCTTCTACATCATTTTCTACTGACACACATTATATCACCGACACAGTCACACAAAAAACACAAATAAAGAGTAGACAGACAAGCTAGACATCATCCAGTAGCCACCACAGACATTTACACTTTTGCAAACACATATTGGACATTGAAATTATAATCCTTCCATCATCTATTCACATTTATCCTGTGTAGTGTCACAGGGGGTGAAAGGCGGGGTACATCTTGGACAGGTTGTCAGTCTTCTCATTGTCCTGCTTTTCTTTGGACTATTAGAGGAAACTGGGGCACACAAGGAGACAACACAAACAGACTGAATTGACATTTTGTTTCACTTGATTCATTCAGCCTGTTCATGTTAGCCCATTTCTTGTTGGGAGGTTATATTTTGTTTTGTTTCACTCTGACCGATCAGTAGTGAGTGACGTATCCATCCCACACAGGCGGCAACCTCCGGTTCTGAGAAGTGAAGCCAATGCTGAAGTGTCTTACGTTCTTTCTAATAGCCAGCAGGGGGCGACTCCTCTGGTTGCAAAAAGAAGTCTGATTGTATAGAAGTCTACGAGATAATGACCCTACTTCCCACTTGATTTATTACCTCAGTAAACATTGTAAACATGAGTTTATGGTCTCAATCGCTAGTTTCAAGTCTTCTTCAATACAGCATGATGTTCATTTAGTAAATTATGGTCCCATTTAGAGTCAAATAGACCATAAAGCAGGGGATGCTTTAGGGCAGGGCTACCTTGTGATTGACAGGTCGCTACCACGCCGTTGTCCGGTCTGGGAGTTTTCCGTGTTTTCGTCGTAGAACTTTAACCCTTTCACAGTGTGTTTTCAATTCTTCAAAGTTACTTATAACATTTTGGTCACATAAAAATATCGTATTCAGCGTTTGGTTGTATTTAGCGCCACCCTCTGGTGTCACATCTGGTTGCAAAACATCAAGATGGCAACGACCAAAATTTGAGGCTTCAAAACCGCAGTCCACAACCCAATGAGTGACGTCACGGTTCACTTCTTAAATACAGTCTGTGGTCCCGCTGACGTCATTTTCATTCAACAAGGAAGCTGCCATGGCGGTTGATAGGATATTTAATTTACCATTTTTCAATGAAATATGCAGATTTAAGAGTTGCTATTTCTGTAAACTGACTAACAACAACATGTACGGCTGTATCGATCTAATCTATGCCTGTCGCAATTTTCCTGTCTTCATGTAGTTAGGTGGCTAGGTGGTAGGAAGATGAAATTGCCTTTCTTAATCCCACCTACAAAGTTGTGATTGGTCGATTGTTTCACCATCCGGCTTAAACAGCCATCAAGTAAATTCAGAGGTCTGACACCACGTTGGGGACGTTACGCGAACTCCACACAGAACTGAACTTGAACTGTGAGGCATCACTGTTAAATATACTGTAGCAACACTGTACTGCCAAATGTAGGGATTCATGGATCCAATAGGTGCCCGTACTGACCTTATAAGTGGATCGGATATCAGCCATGATGTGACTGATCCACATTCAATACAGTGTCTTTGCCAATGTCACTGTAAAGATTCAGTGTTTCCCTTATCAGTTACATTCATTCAGTCGGTCATGGTGGGCCCCGACCACAGCAATCTGGCCTCATGTTACCTCACATCAAAATGAGAGAAAGAGATCACTTGTATTAGATCTGTAATCGGTATCAAGAGAGGTATCAGTGAATCCCTTGCCCTTTCCCAGACATTCTACAATCAGCTCACTAATAAAAGTGATAACATACACACATATAATGTATATTCATGTCCCTATGAGTATGTGGAGCTTGTTCGGAGCAGCTCATGGGAAGTTCTTCTTAGAGTATAACAGCACAGTTCTGCTCTGATTTAAAGTAGGAGAGGAAAGCTGAGATATAGAGAGAGGGAGGACTGGATGGCAGAGGAATGGAGGAGGCAGTGACTAAGAGAAGCTAAGGATGCTTTAGGCTAAACCTTCAACAATAACAGCCTCAAACTTCTTCACTTGCAAGCCGCTGGCGTGCCCCGCCTGATCAGCTCGCTGCCAGCAACTTGTACCAAGACACACATCTGGAGAAGCCAACGGGTGAGCTCCATCAACGGCTGTCTGTTGGTCTGTCTGCGCTGCAGGGGGAGGAACAGATCGTCCACCTCGGCCCTCTGAGCCCGGTCACTCCGCAGAGGGAATGTCTAGGTTCAGCCCTTTGGGAGAAATCCCCGAGGGGGTACGAGTACATCTCCTCCCCCGTGCAGCCTCCTGCCACCAGCGGCCATCAGTCAGTCACAGTTCCTGCCTCCTGCCCGTGTGTCTAATCGCCCACGCACACTGTCACAGCCGCCTGCCCTTCCAGTTAAAACACAGACAGCCAAACAAAATCAATCTTCACTGAGTGTCCGTGTTTAATAAGGCCCTGTTGTTTCTTATGGACTCTGACAACATGATCAGCCCCCACATCACTTCACACACACACACACACACACACAACACACACAGGGGAGTAACTACAGCACCAATTTGTGTCACAGTAAACTGGATATATAACTCTTTCTCACACTAAACTCTGTATCTGTTTGTTGTAGGGCTGTCCTCGACCAAAGAAATTCTTAGTCGACTAATGCCAGGTACACACTACACGAGAATCAAGCCCATTTTGGGCCTGAGTCCCCCCCCACCTCCCGATAATAGTCAGCCAAGCCCCGATTTATTGATGGTTCTAAAGATTATCTTTTCAGATATTTCTGTGGTGTGAGGTATGTTAAGAGTGTTTTTTACATCCCCCGATCGGCTCGGAAGTCCATCCTGGCTGCACCGATTTCACATCGTAAATATTAAACATGTTCAATAATTACGATGGGATATCCTGTCGGGTGTGGGGAACCCGTTGACAGCCGATGACGCAGTCACGTGGGAAAGAACAATAGCCAACTGAGAACCAAGCTGGCTGAAGTGGAAGGACAACAACCGCTGTCATGGTGGCCGCGTCTAATGCATGAGCTAAAATGCAAAACGTGAAGCATAAAGTAGTAGTAAGATGGACCTCAGAAATGGAGGACCAACTTGAGTGTTTATTGAACGTGTCTCCATGACTTCATCCATTAGTTTTCTTTTTTCTTCGCGAATTTCCAGGTCAAAGTAGTGTAAAAACTAAGAGTCGGGACTCTTGTTCATGAATGGAATCTGTTATGTCAGATACACACGGTACGAGAATCAAGTCAATTTTGGGACCGATTTCCGTCCTCCTGACAATCGTCAGCAAAACCCTGATTTTTCATGGTTCCAAAGATTATCTTTCCAGATATTCTTGTGGTGTGAGATATGTTAAGACTGTTTTTTACATCCCCCAATCGGCTAGGAAGTCCATCCTGGCCGCACCGATTTCAAATTGTGTTCAACTTGTTCCTCTGTGGCCACAGCACAAGTGTTTATTTAACGTGTCTCCATGACTTCATCCGTCCGTCCTTCGTGAATTTTCAGTACTAAGTAGAGCAAAAACTAAAAATCGCTAATTCTTCCTCCCCGTCGTCCGCCATGTTTGTTTACACTAAAATCACGTTTGATTGCGAGAGATTTCGCGAGATTTCCTGTTTTGAGAGTCAGGACTCTTGTTGTTAATGAATGAATCTGTTAGTGTGTGGTGTGCTGGTTTGGCCAAATCGTTGCTCTCCACACACTACAGGAACAAAACTGTGAAGTGTGGGGTCTCTCACATTTTCAACATCTGTTAAGATTTGAAAAATCTTTTAGTGTGGGCCAGCCTTACACTCATACTCATAGTTTCTCCTCAAAGAATCACACAAAAGCAGCACTTTAAATCTTGTGTTTACCAAAGATACGCTTCTAAGTTTCTTGGAAATAATTCACTCAGCATGAAAAAGCATAAAAAACAACTAATCTTAGTCGACTAAGACCAAAGCGACTGTTTAATCGACTAAGATGTGGCAGCGCTAATTTGTTGTACTGCTTGTGTTCATCTGTCTTTTTCCCACAAAGACACACACACACACACACACATCAAGCCCAGATAAAGACTGCACCTCTGATGTCATCGACAGACTCGGTGTGAATCACCACGGGATTGTCAGACTCAGGACGCGATTTGCATAATTTTCCATTTCTCAATTCCAAACTCTTTGAACTTTGCGCAAACATTTCCAGCCAAACACACACACACACGTAGACACAAACACACACACACACACACACAAACACACCATGGCAATGTGCAAAAACCTCATGCTGCATATGGAGTCTGTGTGACTTCCTGGAGGTGAAACTTTGTGCCAGCTCTTGAAATAGACCCTTTTAGCACCCTATGGTCTATTGGACTGCTGGTCTGTCTGAACTCGCACAGAGAGTAGAGGGGCTATTGGCATTCACTTCCCTGTGGGGCTCCGAGTCAATACAAACCTCTTAAAAGTCAGAGAAGGCTGTGTGTGTTTCTGAGCGTGTGTTTGGATGTGTGTATTAGACAGAGAGAGAAAGAGAGAGAGAGAGAGAGAGAGAGAGAGAGAGAGAGAGAGAGAGAGAGAGAGAGAGAGAGAGAGAGGAGGGATGATAGTCATTTTTCCGTCTGTAAGCATCTGAATGACGTCATTTGTTCCATGCATTCATTCATTGTAAATGCACTTTGGTGCAGGTACATGCACACGTGGCATCGGTGTGATACAGCCATGCTTTTGTGTGTGCGTGTGTGTATGTATGTGTATGTGGTGCAGGTAATGATGGTGTGCTAAAGCAGAGTCCCACCCCGTCAGGGCCAAGCCTCTCAGTGTCATCCATCATAGTGCAGCAGCTGCTAATGATACCAATACATACAGCAGAACAGAGAGGGCCGGGGGAGCTGGGGGAGACGGGTGGGAGTGGGGGAGTGGGGATGTGGGGGAAACAAAAAGGAGGACAGGGAGAGAGGAAGAGGAGCCGGGGAGGAAGATAGTTACAGCAAAAAGTGAAAGAGGCAGCTGGGATTATAAAAGAGACAAACAACAACGAGAATGTGGTTTTTATTACCGTACTGTAGGTTATGTTATATATAAATCCCTGTCATGCCAAAAAAACGCTAATTTGCATTTGCATTTGAGAGAAAGAGGGTAGGAGGAGGAGGAGGAGGAGGAGGAGGAGGAGAGCTGGAAGAGAAGAGGCAACCAGCATGAAGAGGGAAGGAAATGTGCTGTCACAGGCTGAGGAGTGAAAGACTATCTGTGTGACTGGAATAGGCAATCTGATTCCCTCAGCTCGCTCAAACACACACACACGCGGTACACACAACACCGGCCACTGCCAAACACACAGAGAAGCTCGTTGCATCTGTGTGGATTAATATTAAAGGCCAGCGGATTGCTCCGTGTTCGACACGACCTCTGAGCTCCTCAGGAATAAGACACAAGTCTGCACTTCTCCAGATTGTGTTTTATTCAGAGATGCCTTTATGGATAAATCTAAAATTCCTCTCTGTCTGGGAGACAGACGGGATCAAATTTAAACAGAAACATCACAGAGAAGTATTCATGTTTGAAGCAAAACTCTGACAACATACCGTACAGCGCTAAATGCGTCTCACTGATGGTTAAACATGGAGGAATTTTGGTCAACGCTCATAAAGGTCTCACGAAACGTCATGTTCAATTCCTTCAGTTCAGACAAAATGGATTCACAGAAAAATGAATGCTGCAGTGGTGCTTTTAAAGAGAACTATAATCGCTGGAGGATCCCTTTGGTTTGTTGAAATAAAAATAACTGGAAAATCTGAGGGGAAAAAAATCAACACGGTTATTAAAAATGCATCTTAAAACTGCAAATGAGAAAAATTTCAAGCATTCTTAAAGGACTCTTCTCTATAAAACCATTTGACCTCGTTGCTGTGAAGAGAATCTAAAGGGTTATGGCCCCAAAACGTGGTGTTGGACGAGCCAATAAAGGTCCATTTATCTGCACCATATTTTTTAGATTATACCTGCTCTCTAGACTTGCCACGGTAGTCGGTGTTATACGCTGTTCGGACATAGTACGATTACATTACTTGCCCACTGCTCCCACCGTCTTATTGCTTTTTTTTAAAGGAATTAGGGCTGTTAAAGTTAACGTGATAACATGTTAACACAAATTCATTTTAACGTCACGAACGCAACTTGCGGTTTCTAGAAACCTAGAGTGAAGATACTGCCATCATATAAACTACAAAAACTAATGTATCCATTGGTACCAACCATGTCATACTAGCTTTTTGCGAAGGAGGCTAAAAAACGCTCCAAACTTATGCTAAAATTTGGAGAGGAAAAACTGTCATGGCCATTTTCAAAGGGGTCCCTTGACCTCTGACCTCCAGATATGTGAATGAAAATGGGTTTTATGGGTACCCACGAGTCTCCCCTTTACAGACATGCCCACTTTATGATAATCACATGCGGTTTTGGGGCAAATCCTAGTCAAGTCAGCACACTGACACACTGACAGCTGTTGTTGCCTGTTGGGCTGCAGTTTGCCATGTTATGATTTGAGCATATTTGCAGTACCTGTGAGGGTTTCTGGACAATATCTGTCATTGTTTTGTGTTGTTAATTGATTTACAATAATAACTATATACATACATTGCATAAAGCAGCATATTTGTCCACTCCCATGTTGATAAGAGTATTAAATACTTGACAAATCTCCCTTTAAGGTACATTTTGAATAGATAAACAATTGTGTGATTAATTTGCAATTAATCACGATTAACTATTTTAATTGATTGACAGCCCTGTTAACGAGGCAATCTGTACATTTTGAGTATGAAGCCGTGCAGAAGACAGAGCACTCACAGCCGGCGTGCACGGCGCAGCGGCGCCGGGTGGAAAGCTGCGGCCCCACAGTGAAAGCCTGACTGGAGAGGCCAGACACACAGCCGTCCAACGTTAAAGATCAAAGGAAGCGCTCTACATATATTGAGCGTCATCTGTTCTTGTAAAATGTCTAATGTAATCGGTAACACCGTCACAAGTTTATTAACCGGTTGAAAAATGTCCTCACCGTGTCATCCCTACAGCTCTCTAATTAAAAATCGCGTCAACCGTCTGCCCCAAAATAGGAACTAATATAACACAAATAACGGCTCAATCCAAAGCTGAGACTTTTGCCAAATCAATCTTTTTATTTTACCAGACCACCTTTAGCTCATTCAGAATTCAGCCCGGTCTGCTGAGAGAGCGAGTGAGACAGAAAAGACTGGAGCACTTCTTTTTCTCGTCTCATCTTATTCCCAAGACACATCATCCTCTTCACTTCCTGGAGCAAGATGAAGGCCGGCGGGGCTGTGAAATTAGCCTATCAGATGCCTCCACCAGCTAAAGGAGAACTCTGAATATGCTAATAGACAGGAGATTAAGATATGTAGCTGGGGGCACAACCACATGCGCACACTCCCTGCACACACTCAAACACACACTCCCTAACACACACGCATACAGACGGACTAAAACCCTTTATTCTATGATTATAGAGGACAAAATTATAATGGCAGATCTCAGGAGCAGAGAGCGCTTTGGAGAATATTACAGTGTCTTTGATGAGGGTACAGGTAATGAAGAGGATTATTTCTTATGTGAGGTTGAACAAAAAGAGATAAAAAAGATGCAGAGTGTGTGTGTGTGTGTGTGTGTGTAATGATATACAGTGAAGTTAGAGAGAGACTCGCTAGATTACACAGGACTCTATCTGCTGCAGGCGGAGGACACAGGTGAGGAAATCCCTCCCTTTCTTCCTCCTCCTCCATCTTTCCTTCAGCCCTACTCCCTTGTTACCATGGCGTTACACAAACAGCCGCAGCGCTCCCTCTCCTGACCCCCACGCCACCGGCCTCCCCTTCCTCGATCTCCTTTAACAATCTACCCATGAAAAATATCATCCCTCCCTTCTCCTTTGTCTCTTCTCCTCTCTGTCTGATGGCTCATCTTTCTTCATTGCTGTGCCTGCCTCTCTCCCAGGGCTCGCCATCTGTACAGTAACAGGTGCGCTGTGTATGTGACTGATGTGTTTGTTACCTGTAGCGCTGCCTGCAGCCACAGCCGGCGTGGAGAGTATAGCTACCTCTGCCTATCTGCCTCCTCCTGACCTACTAGCTACCACTCGGCTCTCCTTCTCTTCCTCCTCTCCCCTCGGTGTCTCCTTCAGACGGCGACAGGATGAGGAGGAGGAGGAGGAGAGGAGAGGAGATGAGCAGTGTAATGAGTTGGGGGGAGGCAGCAGCAAGCTGTCGTGTATTTGTATGTGTGTTCGGAGCTTTTACCAGCCGTGCTGTGTTCGCCGTGGTGGAGTTTGGGTAATTAGTCCCACCAGTCTATGAGTGTGTGTGAGTGAGCATATACATATAGGTGTGTGTGTGTGTGTGTGTGTGTGATCCGCCGGCTCATCTCATTAGTCTCACAGGTGAGTGATTAAACGCTCTGTAACACCTGGAAGTGTTCCTCCTATCCTCCATCCCTCCCAACTCTGCTGTTGTCTTAATTTACAGCTACACCCCTGAGAACTCCCCTGGCCCAGTCATAACACACTCCACAGGACAGCTACACACACACACACACCTTATGACACACAAACACCATCACTTACAACAACACCTCACTTCTCAGACATGGAGACTGTAACATTGCCGGGTTCATCTATCTATTAAAGTAATAGCTTTGGGGCTTTCAAACACAAGTCTCCATTATGGAAATAGCTCAAATATACAGAATGTGTGTGTGTGTGTGTGTGTGTGCGCTGGCTGCAGCTCAGCAGGTACATCACAGGGTCGGCGGTTCAGCCCCCTCTTGTCCGCACATTCAAGTGTCTTTGAGCAAAACACTGAACCCCAATTGCTCCTAATGACCCGGCAGTGATATTGAGAACAGTTGAGGAAATACCAAGCACCGCCCACCAGCCGAAGCACAGCCAATAGGAACGCACTCTCTCTCTCTCTCTGAAATGACCTGTGATTCGTCAAAGTCTCCTGTCACAGGCTAGATTTTCTAAAGCCTGAAAACAGAGCCATGAGGAGGAGCAGAAGTCTAGTTTTCTCTCAGAACACTGAAAGGTTATTATGGGATTTTTGCCCAATGATGCCAAAAACATATTTCCAATAGTGCCTTGCATGGTAGCTTGTTACAATCTATGTGAGAGTGAGTGTGTGTGAATGAGGCAAATTATAATGCTCTTTGTATAGAAGTGCCATAGGGAGCGAGGGGGGCCGGGTAACTGTTGGAGTTTGATATCTTTTTAGGAGTGAAAGCCTGAATCGTATCTGTGTTTTTTCTCAAAAGTTGTACTTTAAACAAGCCAAACGATATTGGTCATCATCACCCACTCCAACTCACTGCTGCAATGCAACTTCACATTTTTCCCGTCACATGTGTAGGTGTGGCGCAGAGAAGATCGATAGTAAGGGTGTAAGAAAATATTGGAAATATTGAATATCGGGATATTGAGTTTTGTGATACTGTATCGATTCTCAAAAGCACTGCATCGACTTTTAATTTGATAGTTTACATTCAAAGATGAACTCAATCAATACTTTATTTCATTTGCAAATAGATGCCCCCTCCCAGTGTATGTGCCCTCTCAAAGTAGTGCTATGATGTTGGATGTTACAGGGACTGAGATAAATGCAAATGCAGATCCAACTCTTCTGATTGCATAAAAAAGTAAAACATGCTTCACTCGGATTTTATGCATGTGGTGGTGTGTTCTTTATACTATGACAGCTTTCCTAAATTTAGATTTAGAAAAATCGCAATATATTGAATCATAATCCCTGTATTGCGATACGTATCGTATCATCAGATTTTTGCCCTTATCGGTAGACAGAACGCGGTTTCTTTGTTCGGTTTCTTAGCCTGCTTGCTTTTCGTGGTTGTAAAGAGAGAGACAGAGAGAGAGAGAGAGAGAGAGAGAGAGAGAGAGAGAGAGAGAGAGTGATGAAATCCACAAACAGCTGTTTCTAGTGCCAATGTTTATAAATTCCAAATATACTCAGCGCTCTGATGCTACGTTCTTATGTGAGTGCTCTGATTAATAAATGTATTCTTTGATTTTGAAACAGAAGCCATATGTTGTTATTTAGCTTTCCTGAGGCTATAGCGTGGTTAAATCAATTAATTTTATTTTATGAAAAAGAAATTGCCCTCTCGCAAAAAGCCATCAGTCACTTCATCCTGGTGCCTGGCCTGGGAGTCGGACTAAAACAGCGTTCTGTAACTACTCAACAGAAATATAAGCATATGTCTGTTTAAATGCAGATGCAGTGCGCCTTGAAATTATGGCTCCCTCCCATTTGCTAAGATGCGTTCCGTGGTCCATGACATGTGCCATATAAATGGAGTCCAGTCCATGAGAGGACTGTTTTGGACAGAGCTGCAGCACTTGTACAATATATGGTATCTTGTAAGTGAGACAGAGAGAGAGAGCGGTGGCACCTTTATATCAAAATAAGGATATGAAGGACACTTAGTTCTCTTACAGGCTGCACCACTGATGGATTTTAAACTTATTTTGAAGTTGTTGATGCTTTAATTAATGCCCATGGTGAGCACTAGGGATGCTCTCAGTATAGGGCCCTCTGATTAATGTTTTCATCAATTTCATCATTTATTAGATCGAATAAAGAATGCTGCTGCCGTCCAACAGCAGTTAAGACTCTGATTTAACTCCTATTTGCTCTATATATCGTACGTGCAGGGTTTCTGCTATTCATACTGTAAGCAGCTAATTTAAGGAGACAGACTGTCAGAAGATAATTGTGGTTTTCAAAGTATTATTTAGTTCCTCTGTTGCCCTGCTTTGCAAAGGGGGAAAACAATAAAAACACATTTTCACAGAATGATCTGACGTGAGAAAAATACGCTCACGACTTAAAATTGGCTCATCCACAGTGATATTAGTATTGTGCTGCTGCAGCCTTTATATTAACGTGACAGCATTCAATAAAGCCATGTTGGAGATGTCACCGAAATGTTAAAGAGTAGGATTACTGTTGGGATTTTGTATGGAAAAACAAACATGAGACCAACATGTAAAAACTGCCATCACATTTACAGGATGAAGGACACGTCAAAAAGAAGCTTATATGAAGGAATGGTTGAAAGAGATGAGAAGGAAGGAGTCCACTGAGCTACTGATGGAGATAGATGGGGGTAGTGAGGGGTGGTGGGTACAGGATCGTATTATCAGTCTTACATCCAAACATCCAGAGCACCAGAAACCCAAACATGTAATGAATCATACACCTATAGTCACTACGGCTGGGATGATGTGCTTATCTCCTGAGTCGATACTATCACGATACTTGGGTGCCGATTCGATATGTATTGCGATTTTTAAGTATTGCGATTCTAGTAATGCAGTACGATATTACAATTTATTGTGATTTCTGTTACCAGACCATGGGAAAAGGGTTAAATCATACACTTCTAGGGACTTTAACTTTGGAAAATCTCTAAATTGATACGGTAAAAATGTTTGTTTTTCAGCATGGATGTAGTCAGAGATGTCCTGAAGTCAAAGATAACAGTCATTGTCAGGAATTATGGAGCGATGTGTTTTTATAGCACCGCAAGCACTCAGAAATGTAGCTATTTCAGGGTACAAATATGGGACTTTTACTTGGGAATATCTCTAAATTAATACAGTACAAATGCTTGATTCTGTGTGAACTGAAGTCAAATATATCAGTCATTGTTAGGAATTATTGATTTGATCAAAAATCAAAAAATAAAGACGGTGGTATTTTCTTTTTATATTTTATATTTTCTTTATTTATAAGGGACATGTAACGTGTTTTATATAATTCAATCAATCTTATTTCCATATATGTAATTTGTATATACCGGATATGACATTGCTTTACGCAGACTACAACAATAAAAGTGGTAAGTTGCTTCTACCTCTGCATAGACTCAAATGAAGCAATGACATTGATTCTGGCTTTAAAAAATCTATTACAAAATCGTAAAAAAAAAAAAAAATTGCGATACATAGGGGAATCGATTTTTCTTCCCTCCCCCTAATAGTCACAGTAGGACACGGTATGTTGTACAGAAAACCATAGAAGAAGCCACAGCAGCACCCAGCCGGTCATTTAATAAAGCATCAAGGCAGCCACAGCAGCGGGCAGACAGTCATATGGCCCGTCGTATGAGGCTGCTGTGATATTATTACTGCGTGCGTGTCCCTGAGGGGCTGAGATGTGATGGATGTCAGCGGTGTAGGTAATAAATTGCGGAGGTCAATCCACTCTGGTGAAGAGGTCCACTCTCGGGGAAGGCCACCTGATAGACAATACGGGGCTTCAAATATTCCCTTCAGCACACATTTCCATTCATCCCGCGGGCCTCCGTTTATCAGACTGGGGATCATTAAGTTGTTCTCTCAAGAGAGCGCTGGTCCAAGGCAGCGTGAGGGGATCACAGTAAGAACTCATTTGAGGGGCGGTTTACAGCAAAGGCCAAGGTAAGAGTGTGTTTTCTCCAGGCCAGCGGAGAGTCTCCTGAGGGATGGGGGGGGGGAAGGGGGACTCATCGCCAACTCTAAAACCCATTAGACATCCACACAAACGCATGAGGGCACATGCACACGCCAGGTGCAGGCGATGGCTGGGTGAGGTGAGCTGGGCAGATCACAGCAGCAGGTAGTATGACTAATAACAGCAGAACTCACCGAGGCACACCGGCAATCACAACCATTTCTCACCTCACTTCCTGCTGCTACCTCTTTATTCCTCCCTCTGTCATTCACTCCTTTCCCCTTTTCTGGATGGCTCCATTTTAAAACACATGCCTCAAATAGGAACTTTTTTCTTCCGATTTAACTTTTTTTTTATGTCACTTTTCATTCTTTCTTTTTGCTGCCCAGAAGGACACAAGATATTCATAATGGCTGCT
Source organism: Sebastiscus tertius (assembly GCA_916701665.1). Lineage (NCBI taxonomy): Eukaryota > Metazoa > Chordata > Actinopteri > Perciformes > Sebastidae > Sebastiscus > Sebastiscus tertius. Next base: position 18,049 of record CAKAOH010030874.1, read on the forward strand.
GTAGCACTTTGCTGCTTTATGACGTGAAAAAGTTGCTTAAAGCACAAATGCTCCATGGTGAAGAGAGCAGTCCTTCCATGCCTGGTCTACTTACATTGGGAAATATAGGAAGGGAAAATAAATGAAGCTCACTTTAGAGGTATTTATTTTACAGTACAGCTGCCTATAGGGATGTAACAACAACCGATACTTTGGTACCAAGTCTGAAATGCAGGTACCATCGGTACGGTCAGGGCTTGGGATTAACGGCGTCCCGCGTTCAATAAAGAATGTGTTTTGGGACGCAGTAAACTCACTATCGACCCTTATTTTTTTCCCCTGACAATGCTACATTGCAAACAACAAATCTGTATTGAAATCGGCACAACGACAGCTAGTTAACTTTTTATGTCGTTTTTCATTTTTTCTTTCTTTTGCTGCTTTATAACGTGAAAAAGTTGTTCCATGCTGAGGAGAGCAGTCCTTCCAATGCCTGGTCTGCCTACTTACATTCATACTGTCACATGGGAAAATAAATGACTCTCTCTTAAGAAGCATCTCTTTTACAATACAGCTGCCTCGTAAAACCTCGGTTATACTTTCTGCAAGGACAGTCGCACGGACATGAGCTGATGTGGAATCGTGACGAGGAAACGTTTGGATCTTTTATACTCCGTGCGGGTTTCTGTGCGTTCGTGCGTGTAGTTGGAAAAATTTGGATGTGCACGGAGAGTAGGAAACCTGCTGCATGGAAACCCCCGAAGGGCCGTGTCTGATGGTGTGACGTAATAAATAAATATCACATTATTTATATAAATAATCATCAGTGATGTGGGTATAATGACTAAGTGGGTAAAGATAAATAATAGAACAGCTAGAACAGTCTGGTGAGCTCAGAAAATGACATCACTTTACTGTATTGCAGCCTTTAAAACCAGGAGAAGAAAACACTTATGCCATATTAGGATATTTCGATATTCAAAATTTAAGATAATATCTAGTCTCATATCACAATATCAATATAATATCCTATATCACCCAGCCCTAGTGTGACATCACTTTGGCTGTACGGACCCTCACGGATGCAGCAAGTATAAATCAATAAGCTTAAGACCGAAGCAAGGTGCAGAAAATAAGCATGTGTGCTATTTGAAACCACACACACACACACACACACACACACACACACACACACACACACACACACACACACACACACACACACACACACACACACACACACACCAAATATGGTGGTCCACTCATCCACATCATATTATCAACTTCAAAATAAGCCCCCGCCAAATATTTCTGTCAGCTCCAGGCATGGCTATTATGGGTGTGTGTGTGATTGAAACCATCAAATCAGTTCACAGCCATTTAATCTTGCAGCTCTTGGATCTTGCCTATCCCATTAATCCAGCTTTATGGGCACACACACACACACACACACACGCACACACACACATAGAGTGAGCATGGCCTCATGGTTGACTGGGTGGTCTGTTTAACACCCTCATTCCCAAAAATTACTTATCATCCTCATCAGCCCTCACACTGCCATGGATAGAGAGGAGTCGTTATCGGAGAGCATATCCAGCTAATTGAAGGCTGCCTATCTTAATGCTCACATATAGAATGGAGGGGTGTGTGTGTGTGTGTGTGTGAGAGAGAGAGAGAGAGAGAGAGAGAGAGAGAGAGAGAGAGAGAGAGAGAGAGTGAGAGAGAGAAAAGAGGGAGAGATAGGTCATGGCCTAAGGGTAAGGGGACCATCAAAAGCACTTTTATAATGAAAAAAATAATTTACCCTTCAGTTATACGTCCTCTCCATCATCTGACTGAGTGTGTGAGTGCGTCAGCGTGTGACTCCAGCAGCCCAGCAGAGTGTGTCAGTCTAGTAAGATGCTCAGTGGAACTCGATCAAGTAGCACAAATGACCTGAGAGCAGGTGATTGAATCCTCCATTCATCCTTAAAGACCCCCGACTGAGAGGCTGACCACACACACACACACACATACACACACATAGAAGATTGCTGGATCTTTAAATCTGATGGATGCACTTTCAATCCATATTCATTGGTAATATCTATCTGCTAGATTTGGCATTAACCAAGTCCAGTCCCTGGTTTGCACACTAAAGCAGTGAGGAGGACGGAGCGGTCACAGACGGTGTGTGCGGCGCAGCGGCGCAGGGTGTAAACCTGCGACCAGAGAGGCCAGACACACAGCCATCCAACGTTAAAGATCAAGGTAAGCACTCTACACATATTGACCGTCATCTTTTCTTGTAAAATGTCCGGTGTAATCTGTAACACTGGTGTTGTCACAAGTTTATTAACCGGTGGGAAAATTCACCATGACATCCCTAGTTCACACTACACGACTGTGTAACTGTTCAAAGGAGCTACAGCCAATGAGAGCGCGACACACAGGTTGAGGGGAAACCAGACGGAGGGGTCGCCTGTAACAATAGGATCTTCACTGGATGTGTTGCATTTGCAATATGGACCAAAGTTGTTGTTGCACCTAGAGGAAACAGGCTTTAAATAGTAAAGATGTGTGGAAACTGGCTATTTTGTGAACATGTGTTTCTCATCAGGGATTCCTCTTGGTGATAGATCTTGTAGTGTGTGACCCCCTATCGAATTGAGACTTCCGATTACAAGACAGTAAGTTGTGTATGTGAACAGTATCAGCGATCTGACAACTTTGAAAGTCTTGTAGTGTGATCTTGGCTTTAAAGGCCTTTACACACCGGGGGCATGAAAAAATAAACAACACAAAATCATGAAATGCTCGCCTGCGAATATTATTTGTGAAATGTAAGAACGGAAGGAGTGGATCTGGTCTGCGATGCCTTTGTCAACGTTGAAAGGAGTAATAAAGTTTGCCATCCTGGTTCAGACTACGGAGCCTCTGTGTTGTTGTTTCATAAATGTAGGTGCAACTCAACGTGATTGGTTGATGCCTTTATTCACGATGCAAAAGTTCAGAAAATCTCATTCCCAAAAAAATTACATGACTTTTTCGCTGAATAATATTTGCGTTCTGTGTGAAAGTACTCATGACAAAACATCAGTTCAAAAAAATAGAAAAAATGTACATGTGAATTAATCGCAGGAAAAAAAGTTGCCGGTGTGTAACGGCCTTAAGATACTTATTATTTATGTTGACACTGAATAATGAGACTCCCTACTGGATGAAAGGTTTGACAGTCCTACCAATCTCACTGAGAGTCAACACCCAAATCTGCAGTTTTACACGAATTTCAAACACTTTCGGCTCACTGATTTGATTTGAGTCAAACACACCAAAACTATGCCAGTTCATATGAAACAACACTGAGCTTACACAAGCTAGTTCTTCTTCATGTGATCAGTGTGAAATGGAGGCGGGCGAAGGACACAAGTGTAAAGCGAGACAAACTAATAGTAAGCCAAAGACACCCTCTCATCCTCAGCTATTAGTGGTCACACATGTAGACACAAAACAGCAGTACATATTTAACTGGCATTGAACAGGTGGAGAGAATGTGGATTATAATGGGATGTTCATGTTGTTGTGTTTCTGCTGGATAAGTAGGCAATTGTTTGCTAACAGCCACCGGCTTAGCCTTGATAAGCTGATACATTATCAAAGCTCCTTACTGTAAGGTTTGTTTTGGAGTCTTCTACCCACTAGAAGTCAAAAATTGCTTAATGCAGCTTTAAGCTACTTTAGGCTGTCATAAAATAAATGACACAGCTGTATTTTATTTTCTGTAAATGCCTGTAAATACATCCTTACTAGCGCTAAAGCTCCACTTTTACAGCTCAATCTGAAGCACAAAGCCATACTAACTATCTCTGGGCTGATTTGAGCTGGAAATTCCCAGCAGTTAAGTGAGGACCGATTAATTTTATCTGTATTCCTAATGTGTATTTATGTGTCTGCAGGTCAAATCCTCTTATACAAATGCCAGTAAACAACATTTAAAAGTGGGGGAAAATATAAATACTGCAACTGGAGGGATATACTAGCCCATGTTGGGTCATTAGGAAGGCGTTGATTGTGTATGTAAGAGGCATTAACAGCATTATATATAAATGTGTGAACACAACTGTACATAAAGAAAAAAGCTGCAGCAGTCCTGAACTGATTAAGAACATACTGCTGTCAGAGTACAGTCAATGTAAAAGTGCCTATTCTTAAAAATATGTGACAGATATATTCCAAGAGAATACATTTTAACCTGTGGTAGTGAATCCATGAGTGGATCACTGCTTGGGCTGGGTGTCGTTTAAAACATGTACCAATACCAGTACCCTTAAAGTGATACCTATACCAATAGAGTACTTTATTTGATACCCGTCATGTGAATGGATGCAGTCAGTTGCGTAAAATGCCACCACCATCACTACTCATCCCCATCCAAATGATTTTTAAGTCCCAATTTGTTCTGAAATAATCCTTCCGATTTTATGCATTTGTTTCTCTCAGATGCCACAGGCGTGTAGTATAGCCATACTTTTGAACGTTTTGGTGGCATCTCAGCATCCTGAATGTACGTAAGTGTATGGGTGTCAGCCGAGGCAGCGACTTCCGGATCTGAAAAGTGATGCCAATGCTGAAGTGCCTTAAACTTGCATTCTTTCTAACAGCCAGCAGGGGGCGACTCCTCTGGTTGCTAAAAGAAGTGTGATTATATAGAAGTCTATAAGAAAATGAGCCTACTTCTCACTTGATTTATTACCTCAGTAAACATTGTGAACATGAGTTTATGGTCTCAATCACTAGTTTCAAGTCTTCTTCAATACAGCATGATGTTCATTTAATAAATTATGGTCCCATTTAGAGTCAAATAGACCATAAAGCAGGGGATGCTTTAGGGCGGGGCTACCTTGTGATTGACAGGTCACTACCACGGTGTTGTCCGGTCTGGGAGTTGTCCGTGTTTTCGTCTTAGAACTTTAACCCTTTCATGAAAGTTAATTACAACATTTTGGTCAACTAAAAATGTCTTATTCAGCGTTTGGTTGCTCCACTTGCTTGTGTCACTTTTGGTTCCAAAAAAACAAGATTGCGACAGCCAAAAACCAAGATGTAAACCTCAAAACTGTAGTCCACAAACCAATGGGTAAAAGCAGCCAAAATATAAGAGTATGTCTTATGTTATGGTAGAGGCATGACAATGTGTGTATCTCAAGAAGTGAAATACAATAGTTGGCAATGGGACACAATAGAAATAATGAACATTTGGGGAAAATTTGACAATCATTGCTGAAATAATATACTCTCCACTGAGTGCAAACTAGTTTAAAATGCATTAGGCCTGTTCATTCATGAGCTGGTCACTCTCTCAGTGGCTGTAGCAGTCGGAGCGACTGACCTCTGCTCAGCAGGTCCAAAAAATGGCCTATAGACTGCATTCAATCTGCTTCACTCACCTCTCTAAATGCACGCCAGAGTGAGGAGATCCCAAAGAGAGTGTGTGTGTGTGTGACGTGCACAGTGGGAGGTAGTGTGATGGGCAAAGAGAGTAACAGTGTGTGTCTAAGTTTTTACATGTGCACAAGTGTTGACGCCTCAGCCTCAGGCGGATAAATGTTGGAGGCCGAGCAGTGAAATGGCCACTCAGCTCTGCAGCACCATTGACATTGAGGAGCTTCAGTTATTACTCACTTCAGCCTTAACCTCCTCTGTGATCCGTCTCTTACAAGCCTCAGTTCATTTTCCTCTCATAAATAATTAGTTTGTCGATAAAAAAGTCTGTTTACACAGGTATAAAGAAACACCACATAAATAAAATGGGTTTTGTTTGGTATATATAATGCAGATACAAAATGTGCTCTAACAGAAAAGTTGTGTAAAAAGAAAAAGATCAGTTACAGGTAGAGGGCACCGTGAGCTCAAACTGAAAGTTTTCCACTGTTGCTTTCATGCTGCATGAAAATGCCATTTTGATCATTTTTATGTTTCTACTTTAATTGAAACTTAACTTGGTTTATGGGTAGAGCAGATTTCATGACCCATGAAACCACATAAAACTCCATCCTGTGATCACAAAAGTGCTGAGAGCCACGAGCACAACTTTGTAGATGAGTGCGGGAGGAGTACATGGAGTCATGCATGAGCGTGTGAAAAGTGTGACGGTGTGTACGTCAGAGAGTGTGAGCTCAGCAGGCTGAACGCAGCAGCAGCATCTGGGCATCTACCCGCTCCCATGAGCCCAGAGAGCGCCATACGAAACCGGCTACCAGATGCTCCAGGGAGGCAGCTCGTGATGTGGTTCCGGCCCAGGGACAGCTACTCTGTTCTGGACACAGATGCCACACTCAGAGCCCCCCCACACCCCACCTTCCTTACTGTTTCATCTGCTTAAACAGATGTCTGGCACACAAGGCAGCCCTGCCACCGCCTACGAAGAACTGAATTAGCTCACCAGCACCTTGTCTTTCAAAGCGAGACAGACAGGCCATGTCACTCCCAGAGAAGACATCCAACAAGTTACCATGACATAACTGTGAATTAGGTGCCGTGTAGCTAATGATGGATATTGAATTGTGGCTAATCTTTACAAACAGAGAGAGTAAAGGAGAGACAAAGGGGAGAATCGTGGGACGGTTAAAAATTCATTAGCGAGCGGTGACGGGAAAAGCACAGATGGAGAGAAAGCAAGAAAGACAAAGAGAGAAGGAAAGAAGGGGAGAAATATAAAGAGGGAATCCTCTGAGGAAGACATCTTTCCATTCCTGTCTCCGTCTATTTCTTTCTCTAACTTTGTTGCAGTCTCACAGTGAGTGTGGAAGTCAGTGGAGCCGCTCCACAGGGAGGTGTAGCTAACAAACCCCCTCAGCAAACCTGAGAGCTGCCTTTTCTCCCTCCGTGCATTCATACATGCATTCATTATCTATTGTATTCTTTGAATAAAGAATATGGTACAAAACCAGGCATCTCCGCTCCTTTGTACACGGCTGGATGAAAGGCAGAACACAAATTAAAATGTAATTCATGATGCTTTTGTTCGCCCGCTTTCTCTCCAGCACCTAAAATGTCACAAGGAGCACGCAATACTGCCGGGGTCTGCTGAGGCACGACACAGAAGGGAGGTGTGGGGGGGTTGGGGGTGGTCAGGGATCTTGACTTCTGGGGAAATGAGAATGTAAAGGCGTTCAATTAATTGAAGTGTTAATGTGCTGTGACTCCAGTGTGGTAAACGCCTCTGTATGTGTATGTGTGTGTGTGTGTGTGTGTGTGTGTGTGTGTGTGTGTGTGTGTGTTCTGCTCTAAAGTGCTTTTGTTTGCTGTGAAAACTCATTAACAAAGTGAACACCTTTGCGATTTCACCCCCAAAGTGGCGCTCACTGGAGAAAGAAATGAGCAGGAGGACCAGACGTGTACAGCAGAAAGTCAGAGAAAGTGGAAGGAAAAGTGATAATGATGATGTGAAATACTAATGATGTGAATGCGTGAGCAGGGAAAAAAAAAAAGGATGAACTCAAGAGTCTCAGTTCCATAATCAACATCTCATCTGAAACAAGAGGATCCCCGAAGCTACACTACAGGCAGAGAGAGAGAGAGAGAGGGAGGGAGAGTGAGAGAGGTGTAGAGATGCTGGGAAAAACAGTAGGAACTGGGCAGAAATGTAGAGCTAAAGACAGAGATGGAGAAAACACAGAGAGGACACAGTGAGGGTAAAGATGTGGAGGAGCGAGAAGAGAAGCAAAGGGCTAGAAAGAGGCTGGATGTGAAGGAAAAAAATAAAGCAATGCATACATGGTTCATTCATTTTCAGTCTGGTAGTGAAAAATTACTAATTTGCGAGGTTTGTGAAGATCATCCTGAGGTCTTGTGATCCATCTTGGACTAAAAAGCCAAGCCATCTTGGACTAAAAAGCCAAGATGGATCTGATTGTAAACACCATCATACAATACAATGGGGCTGGGCGAGTAATCATGCCGCATTCTGTTTCGCAACGATGCTGTCGTTTTGTCTTGTGTTATAATCTACCTTGGGCAATTAACTTGGTGGGTCAGAGGTGGCCGCTCTGTGTAGGAGGATTCCCTCATGGGAACTCTCCCCGGCACTGGCAGACCCTCGCTAACGCATTTCCTCTGTGGTGGTGCGCTGCGACCGGCTCTAGGTCGGCTTGGAAAGGCCCGGGGTAATGGTTTATGTCCACAGGGCCGTTTATGGACGCGAGGGGTCGCGTTGCTTTCCAGTACTGGTTGCAAGATGGGCTGCCACTGGGCACTAGGCACCTGATTGGATGAACGCTTTCACTCGTGGGCTGCTGCTTCCAGCTTTCAAACTGGAACCAACATGGCGGCTCGTTTGGAATTTTTTTTTTTTCCTATATAAAGAAAACAGTTCACAGTAATGTGTTTCTGAAAACATTAGAGCAACAACGGTGAGTTTATACGTTTTTCGGGAGTTTCCAGAGGCGGCAAGTTGCGCTGGACACTCCTTATTTGCATAAAGTAGCGTAGACCACAACTTTATGCAAATGAAGAGCGGCCAACATCTCTGGAAACGCAACGCTGCACTACCAGAATGCATTGCACAGCTGCTTACATAGACAATGAATGGGAAGCGTAGAAATGATGGATCTTGTGGACACATACCATAAGGTGGCTCGTGGCTCCGGCCATGACCTTTACAGCACACCTTGCGGGTACCTGGCTGCTTCCCGGGGCCGTGGACTTATAGACTAAAGCTAGCTGTTGCTCGCCCAGAGGCAGACTGTCTCAGTGCATCAGGGGTCTGTTGCGTCATGAAACACGGACCCCGTCTCGTTTACCGTGCTTTGTGGGTGTGACTTTTTTGCCATGTCATCACCATTCATATCTGAACCACTGTGTTTATGATTCAATTCTTTACTAGAGCACAAAGTTTTTTCAAAGATCTAGCCTCTCAAAGTGCACCAGACTGATGCATTTAACTTTAAAATGTATAAACATGAAGAAACACAGCTCCCTAAAAGCCCAAACTCACTCTCAGCCAGACTGTAACATGTGTAGTTCAGCTCGAGCCAAGATGAGGAAAGACAGCCTTTATTTAAAGTAAGAAGAATAAAATCCACTGTTAAAAAGACAAGTTCAGTACATGCACGATGTCAAGGTCGATGAGTAATCCTGTTAAATATTGACCAAATAACTGTGATTATGATTATTACCATAATTGGGCAGCACCACAATATAATACATAACTTACAAGGTGAAGTCCTCTGTAAAATAAACTAACTATATATAGCATTTCCTACCATTTATCTGCTTATTCACAGTGCTGTCGAAAGATGAGAAGTCAGGCTTCGAGCATGCCAAACCCACGCAGCAGCCTTTTTGCGGTCAAATGTAAGGGCAGCGAAAAGCGTGTGTGTTTGTGTGCGCGCTGCTGTTGTGTCTGCAGATGCTAATCCCAGTGGTGTGGACAGATTGCGAGTGTTTTAAGAAGATTACAGATTACAGACTGTAGAGGCAGATTAGCTGGCAGCTCGATCTGCACCTCTGGATGGACCGCTCTGCTCTCCCACAGCCCCTTCTCTGTGTGTGTGTGTGTGTGTGTGTGTGTGTGTACAGTATGTGTGTGCATGTAACATGCTTTAGTGTTTCTGTTGGTATTCAAGAAGTAATCATGATTGGTGGTAATGATAATTCTGTGCACATGCTGCGTCTTAAGCTTTGTGTGTGCGTCTCTGTGTGATGGATGCTGATTCGCAGAGTATCACACAAACACACATCCCATTTCCCTTTACAGCGAATAAAGGCCAGGAAAATAGGCTACATATATATATATACACACATACTCCCAGTGGGCTGTAAAGATATTCTCCATGCCAATTATATCTGAGAGAATGTCACACACACACACACACGCAGGATGTGGATCAATGGGAAGGGCAGCCAGCCAAGAGCCAAGTCAATTCTCCCTCTTCCGTCTCTCTGTAATGGAGGAACCCCCTACTGAAAAATACCAATATTTAACATGTTACAAACTGTTTAAAATACCTCAGCAAAGCAGGCATACATTTCACTGGGATTTCTTCTTTTTTTTTTGCATAATAATTCTAATTTTGACACAGATGTAGATTTAAGAAGGATAGAGTACTTTGCAGCATCTGCAGCTCATACTGAGAAGTTGATAACTGTGGTTCAATCATGAGTCAGAGCTGTGCTGAGACCCCCCACGCCCTCCCAGTGCACTGGACTTAATTTAACTTACAGAGGTGAGGGGAGAAAAGATAGCATACAAACGGCCTGACGAGGAGGAAAAGTACACAGTTGTGTAATTTCGGACGAACCCGAAACACTGACTGCATGTTTTGATATTGGATGTGAATGATTTTCCTGCTGATGGGGGAGGATAGTACGCCTGTCACAGTAATTACGTTATCAACTTATCGTACGATATATGAACATGACCTCGATCATTTTAAAGTTATCGACTTATCGCATATTATATGGACATGACCTTGACAATTTTTACGTTATTGGCGTATCGTAAGTTATGTGGACATGACCTCAACCATTTTTACATTATGAAGTTATCGTACCATATATGGACATGACCTTGATAATTCTAACTTCATAGATTTATTGTACGATATATGGAGGACATGGCCGATCATTTTTAAGTAATCAACTTATCGTACTATATATGGACATGACCTTGTTCTTTTTTACGTTATCGACTTATCGAACGACATACGGACATGACCTTGATCATGTTTGCTGACCTTGATATTGCCCGTTGTGTTTACATGCATGTTTGTTTACAACATTTTAGCCAACATGATTATGGATTTCCCCTACCATTATAAGACTTGGGCATTGCGCAGACATTGTACATTTTTGTTACCAGAGCCAGAGTCCATTTTATTTATTGTTTTGGTTGTGTGGTTTTATTCATTTTTTATTCCAATTCCAATGTTTGAATATTCGTAAGAATTAAAAGTTCATTGCTCTTTGAGAGGGTGTACTTGCATTATTATGCTCTAAAACGGCCGTAAAATGACAATAATATCGTTATCACAATTATTCATAAGACAATAACAAAAGTAGTTGTCGTGACAGGCCTGGAGGATAGGATTGTAAAGCTGTGTGTAAAAGTGCACACTGCTGAGCAGAAAGTCAAACATGAATTGGATTTATTACCTCATGGGGGGTTTCACTAATACAAAAAATGTAGCTGACCTAAAAAGTGCCATTGACATCTACCTAATGGAACCGTCCATTAAAACATTAGAAAAATGGACACAAAAGCAAGTGAACCTGGTCTGAAATGGTGAGCCACAACAACAAAACAACATTCCCATCGGGCTTCCAGGTGCAACAGGAAAATAAAGTAATAAAGGCGGGAAACTTGGTGAATAGTTATCTTCATGAACACGTTTAACTCCACTGCACCTGCCTGCTCATTTTCATCACAGCTGATTTACAGAAATACCACTGAGACACAGCCTGCGTGGAGTCAAGTAGGTAACCTGAATAGGCCGTCAATGTATTGTGGCGTTGAATTGTATCCATAGCAACAAGTGTCACTGGGGTGCCACAGCAAAATTGGCATCAAAGATAATATTACAACATAATGTTACTGTGTAAATAGGTTATGGGAGGAATTCTACCAATACATGTTATTCTAACCTTTTGGTTGTCAAGCCAGTCATTTGTTCTATTCTTCCAGGCTTCCTTGGTCCTGTTGGGTCCAATGAAAGCTTGGAACTGGACCTGGTTGGTCTCCCAGATATCTCTAGGGCCACTACACTTCAACGTGCTCAACGGCCACCCTCGCTTTTAAAGTGCTGCGATTCAAACTTTACACAGTTAAACAAACGCCTCGAGCTTGACATTATTCTTTACAGGTGGTGCTTTATTTTTTACAGCTTGCTACTTTATGCACACATTCACATGGTGTCAGATGAGTTTCTGTGCAGCATAAAACTCTTCTGAGTAAAAAAGAAGAAGGCTTTCCAGATATCAGAGGTACACTGTGTCTCCAACTCCAGATACAAATTCAGAGTTACAAGCTTACTTTTGCGGGAAAAAAAAAGCTGTTAAAGGCTTTGGGAGCCGGAACAGTAAGCTCCGGGTTCCAATGATTTCCTGATGTCAAGACTACACAGCCTAAAAGAGCTTTTCTGTTTAAGATTTAGTCCAACGTTCATTCCAACAGCGGTGTCGACCGTTAACATTGGGAAACATAAATTGCAAGAGGCAGGCTGGAGAGAATGGGCAAAAAAAAAAAGCCTGAGACTGTAGACGGAGCAGATGGAGATGAGAATTGAAAGAGGGAGAAAGAGAGCCTTCAACAGGGTTTTCTTTGAGAGTTTCCACACAATGCTCTGTTGGTTACTATGACGCCCTGGAGTCGCCTGCTGGGCCCATACAGGCTGAAGTAAGAGGTCTGTTTGGCAGTCGTGGAGAAACTATTCAAATCCTTCACCGACAGGTTAAAGCAGCAGCGCAACTGTTTAACTAATTAAAAATAAAATGTCCTGCATTCAAATTAGTACTTTTAAAGTAAACAAGTAGCAGCTGTAACATGTACTTAAAGTATTAAGTATGAAGGGTGGGCCCCTGTATGTACTGTATAAGAAGTATTTTAAAGTTGTAAGTGGTCTTAACCCTCCGAGACCCGCGAGAACAACTTGACACACAGTGCTGAGCTGCATGTCAAATTAATCTTCAGGTTCCCAGCTTTCAGATGATGTACACCACTTCTATGTGACATCTACTGTTGACCTGCTATCTCCCCCTAAAGACCCTCTGTACCCCCCCTGGAAAAGACAAAAATGGGTCTATTGTGGGTCTCAGAGGGTTAAGAGTACTAGTTTAACCTCTGGACATGCGTCAGTTACGTTAAGACTGCCCCCTCTTAGTAGATTAGTCGACTAATTGGTCCTTTTGGTCTCAGTCGACTAAGATTTCTATAGTCGATTTGTCATTTTGTATGCTTTTTTCATGCTTAATGACTTATGTATAAGAAACTTATTAGCACATCTCTGGTAAACACAAGATTTAAAGTGGTGCTTTTGTGTGATTCTTTGTGGAGAAACTCTGTTTTACAGATCTGACGATTAAATCTACTAATCGATTAGTCAACAAAAAAGTGTTAGTCAACTAAGAATGTCTTTGGTCGAGGACAGCCCTAGTAAGTTCTAAATCTGCTGAGTAACTAATAACAACAATCTGAGAAATACGGTGGAGTAAGAAATGAAGTGTTTCTATCTGACATGCACTACTAGCTATCACAAATCGGAGATCCTCAAGTAAACTGACAAGAGCTCTGGTTGTTGAGTTACACACATGCAGGCGGTCGGGTTGCATGCTTTTACATCTGTCACCAAACCTAATAAATTCCCATTTTTTATTGCAGATCGAGTCTCAATTTGAAACATGTAGACAGGATGAAGCTGATGCAGGTTGTGTGCAGACAGAGAGAGAGAGGAGAGAGAGTAGAGAGAGTAGAGAGAGTAGAGAGAGTGAGGGTCTGCAGAGCACACCACCAGCTTCATGATTAATGCGGCTTTTAGCTGCAGCGGAGGGAGCCGGGGCCCCCTCAAAGCAAACTGACCGGGTCGCCCATTCAACTCTCCTCTCATTCCTTCTGTCGCTCTCTCTCTCTCTCTCTCCATCAACCCAAAAAAAAACAGTGACTGAGCACCAGCTACAGCCTACACACACACACACACACACACACACACACACACAAACCATTGACTACATTTCTACACTAACACTTCTTCAACAACCGTGCAACCTCCACTTCACTTCACTCCCATTGCGAGCCAAAGTGGACTAAACCACCACACATCAGGAACATTTTCATTTACTGTGTGGGTAGGAGAAAGCATCCGTCTATAAAAGGAACAGGAAATAAAGTAGCCTAAAGAAAAAGGTGTGTGGCTGTACACTTGTAAAATGGGTCACAAAAACACACTATTGAAGAATAGGTAAAGTTGAAGTATAATAAGGTTACAATGAAGTCACCATTGAGAACCAGAGACAGGCTACTATAGTCCCTCAGATTTCCCCCCATTGGAGGCAGAGGAGCAGGCAGACATGCACACACCTAACAAGAGGAAGCACATTGAAGTGCACGTTAAGCAGTAAAGACATTTCCATCACTTTACAGGAATTAACTGTGAATAATCTGGAGTCTCCCATTGAAGGGCGCTCTAGAACAACTCCACACACACTGCTGCTGCTGCTGGGAGGCAGAAGGATGCCAAATGCAGCAAAGCTCCCGCCTAACATCACACACACACACACACACACACACACACACACACACACACACACACACACACACACACACACACACAGCATCAGACCACTATGTTTCAGTGAGGGGGTCACTCCCCCCAACACACCCACCCCACACACACTCTCGTACACTAAGATCCTGATGCACCAGCACCACCACCAGCACCAGCAGTAGCAGCACCACCACCAGCACCACCAGCACCAGCAGCACTACCACCAGCACCAGCACCAGCACGACCAGCAGCAGCAGCAGCACCACCACCAACAGCAGCAGCACCAGCACGACCAGCACCAGCAGCACCAGCACGACCAGCACCAGCAGCAGCACCACCACCAGCAGCACCACCTGCAGCAGCACCACCACCACCCCCACCAGCAGCATCAGCAGCAGCAGCACCACCAGCACCTACACCACCGGCACCACCAGCAGCAGCAGCAGCAGCACCACTAGATAATTCATTGCAGTGATCGGAGCAGCAGAGCTCAGTGAATCCACAGGCTCCTCTCAGCTCCAGAAACACTACACTAAAAAAAAAAAAGTGCACACTTTGCAGCCCCCTTTACGCACGGGACCAGGACGAGATGTGCCACTCTGCATGGCTTTGCGTCCGGATGCTTTTTAGTTTCTTTTTTGTTGCATTGGCGCACTTACCTTTGCACTACAGCGAGAATGAGCACAGTTAGTTCCCATCTTGTGAAAAGGCTTTAGAATCCATTCATATCTCCTCCTGGTTGATTCAGACATCCACAGAGTGTTTGAGCAGTAATCCAGTGTTCCATCCCGAGGAGACGCTCTGCGAGCTGCACAACAGCTTTCTACACAATCCACACTAAACTATGCCAGGCTGCTTTTCAGCGCGTTTTTCTCCCTCTCTCTCTCTCTCTCTCTCTCTCCCTGTCTCTCTCTCTCTCCTCCTCGCTCCTCTGCCCCCTCTTCTCTTCTCTCCTCCTCCTCTCTCTCCTCCCTCTCTGAGGTTGCCTGGTTACCTCTTTCTGTAGGCTGGTTCAGTCCGCCGGCCGGCAGCCAATCACAAGGCCGGGTTCAGCTTAACCCATCAGCTGCTGAACTGTCCTGATTTCCAGCTTTCAAGGAGTGGGAGTGGAGGAGGAGGGGTGTGTGTGTGTGTGTGTGTGTGTGTGTGTGTGTGTGTGTGTGTGTGTGTGTGTGCGTGTGTGTGTGTGTGTGTGAGAGGAGAAGAAAAGCACTGGGTGATGGTGGAGGATTTAGAAAATGTATATTAACAA
>CAKAOH010030875.1:0-13003 GCA_916701665.1 Sebastiscus tertius
GTGGGGGAGACTTGGCCGAAAGTTCCCCGGCAAATAAAGGTGCGTTGAGAATGTAAACTAGAACCCTGTCAAACTTTACTTCTGGAAAAGTAACTATGACATTCAACTTTATTTTACAGCTTTATTTTTGCTGGTCAGGTCAGAGTGAAAGACATCAGAGCTCGTCAAACATTTTGAATCTGTTGATTTGAATGAAAAACTTAATTTTACAGGTCTGCCAATTTCATGGTAATTAGGTGATAATTAGCAAGTAACCTATTTGAATTATTTATTTGGAATTAATGGCAAATTACCCCAATATTTACCTCAAAATCTATCAAAAATTACTTTATTATTAACATTATTTAATAATGATATGCTAAAATAGCATATAATGGTTAAAATAGGGCCCTTAGGATTGAGAAGCAGCTGCTCTTCATCGGAGGTGGAAAACTAATAGAAGACACTTCTGATCAGACACAAATCTCACCATTGTGTGACTTATTGTCTGCGCAAATGTAACCTGGTAGCTAATGTCATGGTTCAGGGAGTTTTTAAAGAAATAATTTGCTAATAAATGAAATGTATTATTATATTATTAAATAAATTATCAGCTATTGGGAAATAGCGGAATATAACGATCAAATAATGTTCATAATAAACTAATTTTCAATACATTTTGAGGTAAATATTGGGGTAATTTGGCAGTAATTCCAGCTCTAAATTCTGCTGTCTAAAATATGTCTACGGTGTCCAGCCCTCTGTGGACAATCTCGCAGCTCACCACTTGACTGCTGGTGAAGTAATAATCTTGGGCTTGTGAGAAATGGTGTTCATTAAAGGCCAGTAATAAAGCAATATTAAAACTGATAAACTAATCAGATAATTATCACCAACTGTGCAGCGATGTTCAGCTAGTTGTTGCTCACATGCATGAACATGCACTAAAAAAAGCACTGATTACAACACACAAAGAGGGAGGGAGACTTCATTCTCTGCTCAGGTAGACTCCTCTATATCTTTACTAGGGCTGTCAATCGATTAAAATATTTAATCATGATTAATCACAAATCAATCACACGTTTATCTGTTCAAAATGTACCTTAAAGGGAGATTTGTCTTGTATTTAATCCTCTTATCAACATGGAAGTGGACAAATATGCTGCTTTATACAAATGTATGTATATATTTATTATTGGAAATCAATTAACAACACAAAACAATGACAGATATTGATCCAGAAACCCTCACAGGTACTGCATTTAGCATAAAACAACATGCTCAAATCAGAACATGGTAAACTGCAGCCCAACAGACAACAACAGCTGTCAGTGTGTCAGTGTGCTGACTTGACTATGACTTGCCCCAAACTGCATGTGATTATCATAAAGTGGGCATGTCTGTAAAGGGGAGACTTGTGGGTACCCATAGAACCCATTTACATTCACATATCTTGGGGTCACAGGTCAAGAAACCCCTTTGAAAATGGACATGACCGTTTGGAGTGTTATTTAATCTCCTTCGTGACAAGCTAGTATGACATGGTTGGTACCAATGGATTCATTAGGTTAGCCAGCTACAACCTAAAAATCGCAAGTTGCGTTAATTTACAATGAATTTGCGTTAACGCGTTACCGCGTTAACTTTGACAGCCCTAATCTTTAAACAGACAATAGCTGTTTGCTGCTTTATTAATGCTCTGGATATCAACTAGAGAACATCTGATTTCCCTCTCTGTGGCGCTCTCTGTTTTGTATCCTTCTTTTACAGATGATATCGTGGCTGAAAGCTGATCTGCTACCAACTACACATTGAGACTTAACTTTTCTACAACTTTTTCTACAAAAAATCAATACTTGGCCATACTGTGGCAGGGGACATCAGTGCCTTTTGGAGATACTGAAATCACTGCGCATTCAGTATAATTTGGTATAGCGTTGAAGACAATCATACCCTGCGGTGCAAAAAGAAATATCCTCTTGTTATTTTGATTGTGTACTTATCCAGATGAAATCATGTAGGAGTTGCCGCCTCTGCTTTAGGTTCTCTCAACCAGCCCGGTGCTTGGCCTTATACTTCCCTTTTGTGCTTCCAAACTGCACCGCTGCATCTTTTAGAAAAAGCAAAAAAAAAAAAGAGAAAGTGGAAATGAAACTGACGGTGTCGGCGTACTTTAACTGGCGTCAGGATCAAACAGCTTGTTGGAGAGCATTTTGACTCATTTCAAGCACTTCTTTCCCTGCGTAGGACAGGTTGGAGCTGCCACAAGACCTGAATGTGAACACAGTTGGCGCTCCATATAGATGTGACGATGACGAGACCAGATAACTGGGGGGGAGCGCTGTGGGTTTTGCTATTGTCTCATGCATAAACAGACAATGTGTAGGCGTGTTAAAGTAGCTGTTACTTGCCTCATGAACATGATACACACTCTGCAGAGAGCTCTACATCACTACAACAGCATTACGGAGGTAGAAACGACCTCCGTTCCCGTACTTCTGCTGCAAAACAGCAACACTGATGAGTGTGTTTGGGAGAATGTTTGTGTGTGTGAGAGAGAGAGTAGGGCAGGAAGGAGGGCAGCCAGGGAAAACCTGCGCTAAAACATCATTGCTCAAGGCATAATCGCTGTTAAATAGGTTGTTGACATACACAGTCGGCTGTGTGCAAACATCTCATTTGGCCAATTATCCCCTTCGCCGAGGTGGTGCGGTCTCGATGAGGAGTGTAAGTGAGGATTCAGCGGAGACGGAGGGAGTAACTCTCTCTCTCTCTCTCCTGCTGCCGCGTTAATGGAGCTACCAGATGTGTTTTAAAGGAGCGGGAGCACCGAGAACGCTGGGTGGCCTGCCACATGTCCAACCTGGAAATGTGCGTGTGTGTGTGCGCGCGTGTGTGTAAGCATACCTTTGTCCGTGACCGTGTCTATGTGTGTGCAGGTGTACAGGGGAGGCTGTAGACCACCCCAGGGTGCTACTCACCGCGACCAACCCCCTTAGCCAACCCCCGCTAGCTGCTACCACCTACACACGCTGGCAGAGCGGAGCAACGGCTTCCATCGCACTTGAAAATGATCCTATGATTGATGATGCAGAACATGATGACTCACCGCAGACGATGCTGTTATCAGTGTTTGCATTCCATCTGTTTCTAGGACTGATAATTAAATAGAAGCGGGATGTTGTGCACCAGAGGGCCTGTACTACGAAGGGAGTTCAACATACCCAGGGAAGCTTCTAGTTATCTGGTTTAACTAAACCGAACAACGGCGAAGTGGTCCTACGACGGTGGTTATCAACTCGGTAAATCAACCCAGGCTTTCTCAGTCTGATTGCGAGCGTGTTCACATGAAAGGGGCGGGGTTTGCAGCATCTGACCAATCGCAAACATGGACAAGTCTACTGTCAGCAGAGCGGCACATTTTTACAAACGTCTGTAGTATTGGACAAATATGAAGAAGTTAAACACATAATCCAGACTAAAGAAGTAGAAGCCGCCAAATGCAGGAAGGACAGCTGGCAAAAGAAAAAAAATGCAGGTGTGTGAATGCGTAAATTAACAGATTTATTAATTTAAAGTGGCAGTAGGCAGTGCATTTTTGGCATCATAGGGCAAAAAATCCATAATAACCCTTCAGCATATTGTGATTCAAGTGTTCTGAGAGATAACTAGACTTCTGCTCCTCCTCATGGCTCTGTTTTCAGGATTTAGAACATCTAGCCTGTGACGGGAGACTTTGACCAATCACAGGTCATTTCATTGAGAGAGAGCGTTCCTATTGGCTGTGCTCCGGTCATGGGACTGAACTTGGCGTTCCTTCACCAGATTTCACAATGGCGGCAGCGTGCACTACAAGATGATTCTGAAAACATTTGAGGAGAGAAATAGGCATTAACGTAACATAATATTGATTCATATTTGATCAGCGCTGCCTAGTTTGACCATTTGGTCGGAGTTCAGAGTGATTGACAGCCGGCTCTCATAGACGGCAGATGAACAGCAGACCTCAGATCAGCTCTTACTGCTTGTTTTCCTCCAGTCTGTGAAATCTTGCAGATGCCTTTAGGAGCACCGGAGGACACAGAGACACATGATTTTTTCATGTTACCTGTTTTCATGTACTACTGTCATGATATAGCAACCGTTTTATAAAAACAACTTTTTTAAATCATATTTGCTCCAATCTCGCCTACTTCAGCTTTAACAGAACACTCAAAAGTCAGATATAATCGTCTAGACGGGGCAGTGATATTATAAATAGCTTTCAAAACAGAATGGCTGATTAGATTACAGTGGTTTTCATTATGATATTGATAAAGTTGTGGCGTGTATGACTAGTTCAGCCTTCTTTCAGCTGCGTCCCCGTCTCTGGACGGTGTGAAACGGACCTGAGAGCAAGTAAAAAAATAAATATAAAAACATGATTCAAAGCGGTAAACACCCACAGCATAAATCCAGCTGTCCTTCCTGCATTTGTCAGTTTAAACTGTGTTGTTTTTAGCCTGGATTATGACTTAAACTTGTTCGTATTTGTGTAATATTATCATACGATCTGCGCACCGATCCCGGTAAGAAGTGAACTACCGTCGTAGAACAGATAACCCTGAAAGTTACCTCACTAACCCCAAATCCTGCTTCGTAGTAAAGGCCTCAGAGAAGACACAAGTCCACAGCAGGCCATAATGGATATGTGTATGAGATCTGAGTGCTGTCTTTGATTGTCTGATTGTGTGTGTGATTCCCCAGTAGTGATAGATAGCTGGTGAAACCCCAACACCCCCCCAACACCCCCTAGGCTGCAGGCCCCTCCTGCTCTAATCAATGACATGTTAAGCTGGCAGGCTTTTGAAGTGAGGGGTTCCAGAGGGGTGCTGAGGGGGTGAAGGGTAGGGCTCTGTGTCTGTGTGTGTGTGTGTGTGTGTGTGCGTGGGAGGGAGGGGTGTGTGTGACAGAAGAGTTGAGGGGTATTGATGATGTGCGGCGATGGGACACAAGGGAGAAAAGCGAGCGAGGGATGAAGGGAGTCCAGAGGCAGGCTTTAGGTGGGGGGAGGTTGACAAGGAGCAAAAGCCAGTCTGGAACTCATCACAGGAACCGGAGTGACTGGACGGCTGGCTGATGGCTCACCCTGATGGGTCCTAACAGGTCACGCTCAACACCCGTCCCAAAACAGACATCCCAACATGTGTTTTGTCTTTTTTATTCAAGCCAATAGTGTGTGTAGAATACACATCCGAGGTACTGGAGGAAACATTATTGGTACGTGGATTGTAATAATGATGATAATAACGCGTTAACGCAAATTTGTTTTACCGCCACTAACTTGCGATTTTTAGGTTGTAGCGGCTACTTATACTGGTATCATACAAAACTAAAAAAACCTAAGGAATCCATTGGTACCATCCATGTCATACTAGCATGTCGAGAAGGAGGTTAAATAACGCTCCAAACTTATGCTAAATTATGGTGAGGAAAAACTGTCATCTCCATTTTCAAAGGGGTCCCTTGACCTCTGACCTCCAGATCAGTGAATGTAAATGGGTTCTATGGGTACCCACGAGTCTCCCCTTTACAGACATGCCCACTTTATAATAATCACATGCAGTTTGGGGCAAGTTATAGTCAAGTCAGCACACTGACACACTGACAGCTGTTGTTGCCTGTTGGGCTGCAGTTTGCCATGTTATGATTTGATCATATTTTTTATGCTAAATGCAGTACCTGTGAGGGTTTCTGGACAATATCTGTCATTGTTTTGTGTTGTTAATTGATTTCCAATAATAAATATATACATACATTTGTATAAAGCAGCAAATTTGCCCACTCCCATGTTGATAAGAGTATTAAATACTTGACAAATCTCCCTTTAAGGTTCATTTTGAACAGATTAAAATGTGCGATTAATCACATATAAATATTTTATTTGATTGACAGCCCTAAAAAAACAACATAAATACTAATAGCGTTGTAGTCATTAAAAAATCAATTCTTGCATGCAAACAAACGCAGGACTTTCACCCAGACCGCTGTTCGTGTCCCCGTGTGAAACCAAAAGAAAACGTTGACGTACACTTGTTATGTTCCGTTACGTAAGAAATTCCGCTGAGCGCATGTTGTTACGTTACGTTGTTACGTTACGTTGTTACGTTACGTTGTTACGTTGTTACTTGCGTGATACGAGGCTGATAGGAAACGTATTCATCAAACATATTTTGGTTCAGAAACGTCGACATTTAACGTATCCGTGGTTCCCAGAAACGTACAATGCTAACATTATTTCTGGTTACTGGGTTGCACTGGCTGCTGCTTATGGACTTAATATTGCTCTGAGCAAATGTAATAATTACAGTAAAGGCGACCTAGATGAACGTATTAACAGTTTTTATCTCAAATGAGTTGATAAATGATGTGGACACGTTGAGGTCACATAATCCCCAGTAAAAAACAGTGTTTATGCTAAGCTAAGCTAACCTACTGTTGGCAGTATATAGCTTCATGTTTACCGTACAGACATGAGAATGATATCGATCTTATCAACTAACTATCAGCAAGATAGTGAACAAGTGTATTTCCCAAAATGTCAAACTATACCTTCAACTCTTTGCAATACTGACCACAAAATAACAGCAGGTTTATATTGGTGGTAAACTTTTATAGTATAGTGTAGTATAATATAGTATAGTATAGTATAGTATAATATAGTATAGTATAGTATAGGAACGGGACCCGAAAAACCAAGATACAGATTTCCTTTTACTACTACTACATTGCTTTTCAAAATCTGAATCTATTTGACACTTGGCTGCAGAAGATGAGATGAATCAGAAACAAAAGAAATCCATTTTGCTGGTGAAAATGTCTGTGCTCTCTCTCTCTCCCTTCCTCGATCCTCCCTCCACATTTCTACAATCTCTCAGTACTTTAAAAAAAATCACAAAGGTATGTCACCGAGGAGCACCTTATAGGCTATTATGTGTGCTTCTTGTAACTCAGCAAAGCTTTAGTTTGAAGTGAGAGTCTGTACTTTTATGTTTGGATATGTGTGCATCTGCGTGTGTGTGTGTGTTTGACGTTGCATCTGTGTGTCTATTTGTCGATACATGCATGTATTTTTGTGTGTGACTGGATGTGAAACATTGTGTGAATGCCATGTGACTGTGTGTGTGTGTGCAACTCTGTATGAATATGTACTTTTTGCTCTTGTGCTTGCACCATGTGTGTGTGTGCATGTGTGTGCGTGCTGCGGAGCCCTGAGAACTTGGCAGCGTGTCAGCGGTGTGCTCCAGCAGTGAGGGGGAGCTGCTGTGTTTCTCTGCCCTGTGCTGGATCCCCTTTCAGCCTGACACAATCCCACAATCCCACAGCTCTGAGCTCTCAGCTGCAGCCTCCACAGCACCAGCGCTAACCCACCGTGCTCTCATACCCACCCAGATCACTGTTTCAACACACCAGGATCTGGTCGCTGTCAGCGTCTGCTCCAGCACACTCAAACTGCACTGCACTTTGGTGGGAAGGAGCCTACGTATGTCTGCTTATACGGCAAAACACCATATTAAAGATCCTGGTTTTCAGATCCTATTAATCAGTCACGCTACTACTGCTATGAAATTTGTATAACACTGCAAATAATGATGAAAAATAGGATCTATCATTAACTGTGTAAATATGCAAGAATAGTATAGATGAATAAGAATATTAATTTAAATGTTCTGTATAAATAAATGCAGTGTTAATGCCGGAGTTAACCAGATTATTGCACTAAATTATTTCCCTAAATTATAGCCCTGTTAAGTCAGTGTTAGACAGTTGAAGATATAATAAATTATGGGGTTATAGCTGCTGATAGGGGTAAAAAGTAATAAATATATATTGTATATATATAAATATACAACAATTTACAACATGTCTTTTCTAAACTGTACAAGGGTATATTTGATCCTAAATACAATCTATTTACTTTAAGTTGATAACGTCTGTATGACAATAAAGTAGAATAAATTAAATATCTATCTTCGTTTGAGCAGTTTCACGGAGCTGACATTGGATCGCGTTCCATGACGAACATAGAACGGCGTTGCACATCGTCAGTGAGGGCAGCTGGTTGAGTTGGCATCGATGTAAACTCGCCATTGGAGGGTTTCATAACCCACTTCCACTCCCCACTAACTGGTTTGGAATGGTACTTAAAGCTTCAGTAGGCGAGATCGGAGCAAATATGATTAAAAAAAGTTATTTTTATAAAACGGTCGCTATATCGTGACAGTAGAACATGAAACAGGTAACCTGAAAAAAATCATGTTCCTCTGTGTCCTCCGGTGCTCCTCATGGCATCTGCAAGATTTCACAGACCGGAGTAAAACAAGCAGTAAGAGCTGATCTGAGGTCTGCTGTCCAGCTGCCGTCTATGAGAGCCGGCTATCAATCACTCTGAACTCCAACCAAACGGTCAAACTAGGCAGCACTGATCAAATATGAATCAATATTCTGTTACGTTAATGCCTATTTCTCTCCTCAGATGTTTTCAGAATCATCTTGTAGCACGGTTTAGCTGTAAAATTAGAAAGTTTGTGACGCCGCCGCAATTGTGAAATCTGGTGAAGGAATGCCAAGTTCCGGTCACATGACCGGAGCACAGCCAATAGGAACGCTCTCTCAATGAAATGACCTGTGATTGGTCAAAGTCTCCTGTCACGGGCTTGATTTTTTAAAGCCTGAAAACAGAGCCATGAGGAGGAGCAGAAGTCTAGTTACCTCTCAGAACACTTGAATTACAATATGCTGAAAGGTTATTATGGAATTTTTGCCCAATGATGCCAAAAATATATACTGCCTACTGCCACTTTAAAGTTGCTGGGGTAAAAAATACTAAATATATGTTGTATATATGTATAAATAGAACAATTTCCAACATGTCTACTGTTTTCTAGAGTGGACACGGGTATATTTGATCCTAAATACAATCTATTTACTTTAAGTTGATAACGTATGTATGACCGTTTGAGCAGTTTCATAGATCTTAGGTCCGATCGTCGGCAAGTCGGCATCGATGTAAACTCGCCATTGGAGGGTTTTATAACCCACTTCCACTCCTGCTAACTGGTTTGGAACAGTACCTAATATGGTGGACCCTCCACGCGAACGCGCAAACAGAGTGGAAGTGGGTAGTGAGAAGGTGACTATATATTTTCTTATCTCCCCCTAGTGGTAGCCATTCAGATAGTTTTGGTTTTATTTGTCCAGGTTTTTAGATATTCGTCTCTGATATGTCTGCCTCCCCTCCAGTACAATAGAATCAGAATGGAAAATGTAATGCCTGCTCAGAAACGGGTTGAATGTTCGGCCTGTGGCGTTGCTGAACGGCTCCACAAACTACTTCACACTCGACACTGCGCTTCCTTCGGTCCTCAGCAATACACCTGCCACGACATAGTTGCGTCACACATCCAAGTTGCCGCTGCTCGCTGTCAGAAACACAGATGAGATACAGGAAAAAACATACCCAGGTCGCAGTTAATAGTGGAGGGGATTTCCAAATAGGCACATTAGTCGCTTGCTTTGACATAACCACTGCCGTAATAAAGTAGAGCATGGATTTAGTAGTGTTATAAGTTAGTATCAAGTCTTACAGTGGGGAAATACTGTCCACTCAGGGTAGTACTGGCTGCAACATCGGTGAAATACACTTAGCGCAAACTTACACAATTAGTAACCTTCGTAATGAAGTGATGTTTTTCCCCGGTTGTCCACATTGGATCAGATAATTCTTTAATATATGTTTTATTTTTAATACTTGCATTGCAAATGACTCATGAATAATACATCCACATCCATTTTCAATAGTATCTTGTATTTTATACACCCAGCGGTACATACAGAGCAGCAGAATAAGATAGAACGAAGAGTAAATGGATAACTGAGGAGAAAAGAAGAAGAAAAACATACATAAGTAAACAC
This sequence comes from Sebastiscus tertius, assembly GCA_916701665.1. NCBI lineage: Eukaryota > Metazoa > Chordata > Actinopteri > Perciformes > Sebastidae > Sebastiscus > Sebastiscus tertius. The sequence goes on from CAKAOH010030875.1 coordinate 9,934, forward strand.
ACTTTCACATCTACATACATACACACTGTACACCTACATATATACTGTATATACATACACACATATACACACGTATATCCACATACATACACATACGCCACATACGCCTACACATGCAAACATGCATACGTATACACATATACATACTGTATATATACATATTATATGCACACAAAAAAAGGAAAAAGGGAAAGATGGATGTGTTTGTGAGAGACTTATTTATTATATGTTGATGTAAAGTGTTCCAGCAGTAGAAAGACCTGCTGTATCTGTCTTTCACACCGTGGGTGAAGCAGCCTGTCACTGAAAGACCTATTTAACACCACAGCAGACTCATGTCACTAACATCCACCGCCGTCGCATCATAATTACGGAGCCTATAGTGAAAGTTGGATTCTCTTAACACCACGGTTGTTTTCCTTCAGAATTCTCCTCCTCATATTTCCTTGACCTCATGACGTTTTTTCCATCGAGGTCAAGGAGAAGCGGTTAGGAAAAGACATTAGGACGTCATTTTGTTTTTTACTTTTCGACCGCAGCCTTAGTATTGAAACAAACTATGAATCTACCATGACAGTTGTGTGAATCTGTGAAATGTAGATATACTGTGTCTAGCTCTCACTCTGCCGTTTAAACGGCTTCATCAACTGATTCCTTGATGAGTTCATTGTGACACCGTGAGGTGGTTCCGAGCGAGCTTTCCCATCAGTGTTAGTATGCATCATCAACAGCAGCAGCAGCTCTCCCAGAAGGACCTTCACAAGATTGCTATTGATTGATTCTTCTCAGAGTGGTGGTGATAATATGACAAACAGCAGTCATTTCCCACTGACCCTGATCACTTTGGCCCTCTACAGCGAAGCCTTTATCGCAAGAGTAGCCGATGGGCTTCCTGGAAGTGCTCTTCCGGCACTGGGGACCCGTCAGACCAATGAGCCAGTGGATCAGATGACACTGCGGCAACCGTCTTAATGAGTCTGTCGTGGGCTCCAGGAAGTGACTGTGACAAATATTGGTTAGTGGAAAACAAGTAGAAAAGGAGACTGTGATTTCTAATGTGCTTTTGAATTTCATTTTCAAATAGATGATCTGTACGATTCTAACGGAGTGAAGTGAAGACCTTTACTCAGTCATCCATTTATTCTATAGCCTGACTGATATGGGTGTGTTTGTGACGATATTCATACATTTCTGATCCCTTTGAGGATCCCTTAATTGTGGTTATTTATAATGCATATACTTAATCCTCAATAGACCCGTTTTTGTCTTTTTTAGGGGGTACAGGGGGTCTTTAGGGGGAGATAGCAGGTCAACAGTAGATGTCACATAGAAGTGGTGTTCATCATCTGAAAGCTGGGAACCTGAAGATTAATTTGAGATGCAGCTCAGCACTGTGTGTCAAGTTGTTGTAGTCATTAATCATAAATATACACAAATTAATGAATAAATGAATTATTTAAAATGAATTATAAAAGTGTATAAGGGTTTAGAACATTATGATAGAAGTATATGATGGTCATCCCCATGTTTTATTATGTCTCATAAGTTGTTGCAGCAATTTTTTTGGGTTGATACCATTTGTTACACAGATTTGGTGCTAAATTTAACCTTTTTTTTCCATTCGAGAATTGGTAAAAAATGATCAATAATCCCTCCAAAATACAACATTAAGACACCAAGACCTTGAGGAACACCATAACAAAGCCATGCTGTGATTTGGTATCAAAAACTTAAAAAAACACTAAAACTGAACCTACTAGAGCCTGTGAAAGACAGTAAAGACAGTAAAGCCATCCCGCGTGACATTTTAAAGTTGTAACATAAACTTTTCAAAAACGCAACAGGCTAATGTGAATTCACTGGACATTAAACTAAACAACAACACAAAAGTATGCTAAAATTGAGAAAAGAAAAATAGACTCAAATTTATAAATATTCAGCCTAGAACAATTAAGAAACTATAAAACTCTAAATGACCTCAAAACATATCTTTGGCATTTCCGTACTGCAATCTCTCTTCTTTATTGGCTGACATATATACCGGATAAGCTAAGACTGGCCCATAATGTCAGCCCAGGCGGGTTCTCATTAATTCATTTACAGTAAGTGCCACTTAGTTGCCTCAGTATGCTTCAAACGGAGTGTTTGTCAGATCGTCTCTCAGCGTCTGAAACCCAGGTTTCTTCAGTGGAATCGGGAGGCTGCATTCGTCAATTATTGTAACTTTCAGAAATAATCTGACACAGCGATTGACCAGGTGTGTTTGTGTAAAAGGAGGCAGTTTAAAGGTGCTAAATGTGAGATCTGGAGCATTTCTATTGACTCTGCATGGCTCTCAACATGCTGACAGAGCTAACAGTGTTTACGTGGAGGGGGAACCGGAAGGTGGAGCTATACGCATACGCCATGTTGTTTCTTTGGCAGCCCAGAACGGACAAACCAAACACTGGCAAACTCGGGGAAAAAAAGTTTGGAAATTTGTGTTTGGTGGATTATTTCTCTGTTGTATCAATGCTAATGGTCATTGTATTTTACATCGTTGGAAAGCCTGTTTATTTACCTTCACAATGATGTCCAACTTGTAAGGATCATGCATTTGTGGGATGAGCAGCATAGCTGATTATGTGGGTAGCGCCAAGGAAACGTTGCCAAAAAAACAGTGTATTCTCCTGCTATGCTGATTGTATGCATCTCCCTCACTGGCAAAACAAGGCTTGTCATCGTTGAAGGCCATATCAATGCAGTGAGATATCGGGATGAGATTCTGCAGCCAGTGGCGATCCCATATCTCCACAATCTGGGACCTAACTTCATCCTCCAAGATGACAACGCTCGCCCCCACAGAGCCAGGGTTATCACAGACTACCTCCACAATGTGGGAGTAGAGAGAATGGAACGGCCTGCCAAGAGTCCACACCTCAACCCAACTCAACACTTGTGGGATCAGCTTGGGCGTGCTGTACGTGTTAGAGTGACCAACACAACCACGCTGGCTGACCTGCAATGAATCCTGGTTGAGGAATGGAACGCCATCCCACAGCAACGTGTGACCAGGTTGGTGACCAGCATG
>CAKAOH010030876.1:0-10057 GCA_916701665.1 Sebastiscus tertius
GGAGTCCGGCTGGTTTATTTCTGCATTGATCGTCAGCTGGTGGTGTTGGTGGAGCAGCTCAGTGTTCAGGGGGGAGGCGGGGTGGAGGCGGGGGGGAGGCGGGGCGTCAGGTAGGCCTGATAGCGGCGGAGGGGGCGGGGGGGGCGTCTGAGTTTCCAGACACTGCGGCAGGAGGCCAGACAGTCACCTGAACACACACACACACACACACACACACACACACACACTAGTGAGCTGATGACACCACACACATCACCGGGGCAACAACCTGCAGACGCACATTTTATACACAACACCCCCGTCCCCCGTCCCCCCCGTCCCCCGTGCCCCGTCCCCAATGAGAGACAATTCAATTGAGTTTTTAATGCAATGGAGGAAATAAACTGATGTCATCTTCATCTTCTACGCACCAACACAAGTTTCTCTTTTCTTCTCTGGACGACGGGACGACAGATAAACTCCATTAACTTCTACCTATCCTAAAGGACAGTGCTTGAATCTGGACACTGAGGGACACTGAGGGACACTGAGGGACACAGAGGGACACTGAGGGACATTGAGGGACACAGAGGGACACTGAGGGACATTGAGGGACACAGAGGGACACTGAGGGACATTGAGGGACACAGAGGGACATTGAGGCTGATGATTGAAAAGCAAACAGAAAGGCAGCAGACTGCCGGCCGGAGGACCGGAGAGGTCTCAGCACAGCTAAATGGAATGATCCCACACCTGCTTCAGTGTGTGTGTGTGTGTGTGTGTGTGTGTGTGTGTGTGTGTGTGTGGGTGTCCACAGTATTTAAGGGTGTACCCCCCCGCTTCCCCTCTTTCTGATCTGTGATTCACTTCGGGGCGTTGCCATGGAAACCTGCTATCTGGCCAGCAGCTTGATGGACTTATTGAACTGTGACTGGCTGGATAATTATGGTCTGTCCTGCAGGACGGACGTCTAGAGGCCGGGACGTTAATGTGACCTCTAGATGGAGCTTTTAACCCCTCGGTCACCAGACAGTGGAGCTGGTCTGACCAATCACAGCCACTCCGTCAGCCTCTTTATGACGCCGACGCTGCGTTAGAGCTGCAGTAGAGCTGCAGTAGAGCAGCGTTGGAGCTGCAGTAGAGCAGCGTTAGAGCTGCATTAGAGCTGCATTAGAGCAGCGTTAGAGCTGCAGTAGAGCTGCGTTAGAGCTGCAGTAGAGCTGCAGTAGAGCTGCGTTAGAGCTGCAGTAGAGCTGTGTTAGAGCTGCATTAGAGCTGCAGTAGAGCAGCGTTAGAGCTGCAGTAGAGCTGTGTTAGAGCTGCATTAGAGCTGCAGTAGAGCTGCGTTAGAGATGTGTTAGAGCTGCATTAGAGCTGCAGTAGAGCAGCGTTAGAGCTGCAGTAGAGCTGCAGTAGAGCAGTGTTAGAGCTGCAGTAGAGCTGCATTAGAGCTGCAGTAGAGCTGCAGTAGAGCTGCGTTAGAGCAGCGTTAGAGCTGCAGTAGAGCTGCGTTAGAGCTGCGTTAGAGCTGCAGTAGAGCTGCGTTAGAGCTGCAGTAGAGCTGTGTTAGAGCTGCAGTAGAGCTGCGTTAAAGCTGCAGTAGAGCTGCGTTAGAGCTGCATTAGAGCTGCAGTAGAGCAGCGTTAGAGCTGCAGTAGAGCTGCATTAGAGCTGCAGTAGAGCAGCGTTAGAGATGCGTTAGAGCTGCAGTAGAGCTGCAGTAGAGCAGTGTTAGAGCTGCAGTAGAGCTGCATTAGAGCTGCAGTAGAGCTGCAGTAGAGCTGCGTTAGAGCAGCGTTAGAGCTGCATTAGAGCTGCGTTAGAGCTGCGGTAGAGCAGCGTCAGAGACGCGTTAGAGCTGTAGTAGAGCTGCGTTAGAGCAGTGTTAGAGCTGTAGTAGAGCTGCGTTAGAGACGCGTTAGAGCTGCAGTAGAGCTGCAGTAGAGCAGTGTTAGAGCTGCAGTAGAGCTGCATTAGAGCTGCAGTAGAGCTGCAGTAGAGCTGCGTTAGAGCTGCGTTAGAGCTGCATTAGAGCTGCGTTAGAGCTGCATTAGAGCTGCGTTAGAGCTGCGTTAGAGCTGCATTAGAGCTGCGTTAGAGCAGCATTAGAGCTGCGTTAGCGCAGCATTAGAGCTGCATTAGAGCAGCGTTAGAGCTGCGTTAGAGCTGCGATAGAGCTGCGTTAGAGCTGCGTTAGAGCAGCGTTAGAGCTGCATTAGAGCTGTGTTAGAGCTGCATTAGAGCAGCGTTAGAGCTGCAATAGAGCTGCGTTAGAGCAGCGTTAGAGCTGCATTAGAGCTGCAATAGAGCTGTGTTAGAGCTGCATTAGAGCAGCGTTAGAGCTGCAGTAGAGCTGCAGTAGAGCAGCGTTAGAGCTGCAGTAGAGCTGCAGTAGAGCTGTATTAGAGCTGTGGTCAGTTATTTTAGAATAAAACCTGTGTTGACTTGGGTTTGGAGGTAAAACTCGTCCCTCTAGCAGACACATGTTCATCCAGCCAGTCACGTTGTGCCGGGTTGCTTTGTGCCCTCTAACGGGTCATGACCATAAATTCCTGGTGTGTCCTCGAGTGCAGCCGCTCGGCTCCTGAGCCGGTGGACACTTGAATGATCACAGTGTGTTCTGTCGGGATGCTCTCTGAGATTCCACCGCTAAAGAGTTCAGAGATGAACTGGGCTACGTTTGCTTCCTAATATGGTCAACGCTGCTGTGTTTCCTGTTCTCACACACCTGTTCTAACCTGCTGTCTCTTCTTGTTTAGGAGTCCTGACAGTCGTCTCCTTGTCTCCTTGTCTCCTTGTTTCCGCGCTCAAAGGTAAGACAAGTTATAACTTCACCAGATCAGATATCAGGCCGATACCGACTCAGAGAGCTGGATGGATATCAGTAACAATTCTTTTTAGATCTATGTTTATATACTATATACATTAGAGACTTGAATTTTAATTCCTGTTTCAGTTTTGACTAATTTGTTGCTGCATTAAAAATGTTTACACTCGAATTGTAATTCCGGTTAATTTTGAGTTTGTTTCACCAAGTCGCTGGTGTACAATTTATTATTTTAATAATAAATACATATTCAGTAAATGTGTATCTACGTATATATTTATTGTTTTAATAATAAATAAATATTCAGTATGTTTGTATTTATTTATTATTTGTAATAAATAAATATTCAGTAAATTTGTATTTATTTATTATTTTATTATTTTATGAATAAATAAATATTCAGTAAATTTATATCTACGTATTTATTTATTACTTTAATAATAAATATTCAGTAAATTTGTATCTGTATTTATTTATTACATTTTGTCTTACAAAGTTAAGAAAGCAATGTTTAAGTTAAGTTGCCTCACACATAACAGAATGATCCCAGTCACATACATACCCATACGTGATACCGCGTACCGATCCGATACCCACAGCCCCGGTGTGGGTGTCGGTATCGGTATCAGTATCGGTATCGGTATCGGTCTGGGTATCGGTATGTTTCTGGCTGTATGTGACTGCGTTGTTCAGCTCGTGCGTGTTGCAGCAGCAGCAGAGTGAGTCAGTAAAAGTGTCAGCGGGCCGTAACAGACGGCCTGAAGCAGCTAATTAGCTCAGAGTCATTATGGAGCCGCTCGGCTCGGCCCGGCTCGGCCCAGGTGTCCACCGTTCCACTGAGCTCAGAGAGAGAGCAGACGACCTTTTACTCTGCTCCGTCCCACTGCAGTCACTTAAAACAGTGATGGATGGTTCCCTCAACACCCCCGGCTCCCCAGCAGCCCCTCGTTCTCCTCCTCCCTCCTCTCCTCCTCCTCTCCTCTCCTCCTCTCCTCTCCTCTCCTCTGGCCTGATTTGTCCTCTCCTTCCTCTCCTTCCTCTCCCTCTACCATCCCTCCATCCTCCCCCCTTTTCTCTCTGTTCTTCAGAATGAAGAGGAGGAAGAGGAAGAAGAAAGGGGGGGTGTTTCCTGCCAGCACAGAGCAGTCCCCCCCCCCCCTCCTCATCAGTATGTGGAGGCTGTTGTTCAGGTGACATGGAGGCTGGAGGCTGGATCCGGTCTGGAGGAGGACTGGAGGAACACGAGCGGTGAGGAGGAGAGCGGGACAGCAGGTAAGGACAATGAGAACGAGGGGGACGGGGACGGGGACAGGGACGGGGAGGGGGGAGGACGAAGGAGAGGGACGGACTTCTTTTAAGGACTTAACACCCACACACACACACACACACACACACACACACACACACACACACCCTTTACACTGCTGTAACACACACACACATCGGATCTACGGTTAAGGACAGGAGCCGTGTGTCTTTAACCAAAAATCACTATCTGAGTTCTGCTCGCTGTAAATATCTAGAATAATAAATATACATATTATATATAATAATAATATATATATTATATATATGTATAATATATGTAGTATATATAATAATAAATATCTGTGTAAATATCTATAATAATAAATATATATATTATATATAATAATAATAAATATATATATAATAATAATATATATATTTTATATATATATAATATATGTAGTATATATAATAATAAATATCTATAATAATAATATAATATATATATTGTTTATATATATGTATATATATCTATATATATATAATATATATATTATATTATATATATATACATATATTATATATAATAATTATAATAAATATCTGCTTGGATTATGATGCAGTTTTGTGTGTTAATAAAATATTCTATAATTTACTTGGTGTTTCCAAAATGCATTAATTTACAAATATGTGTTTCTTGTATTTTCTACGTATTAATTATTATTATAGATGTTATGATATCAGAATCAGGTTGATTGTAGGGATGCACAGATACCGGGTCGGATATCGGGCCGATACTGACTCAAACAGCTGGATCAGGTATCAGTGACAATGGGGGCCGATCTATTCAGCTCAATTTAATGTTAATATACTATATATTATTATTATTATTATTATTATTATTATTAGATACATTATTCACTGCAATGTGAATAATTCCAGTTTCAGTTTTGATCCATTTGTTGCTGCATTAAAAAGGTTTAATCTTGAACTATAATTCCTGTTCATTTAGAAAGTTTCTACGAGGTCGCTGGTGTACGATTCATTATTTTAATAACAAAGAACAATTGAATCAATTTATATCTGTGTATTTATTGGTCACATTTTGATTAACAATTTTAAGAAAGCGATATTTAAGTCCAGCCGGATGTCGTCTTCGTCTTCGTTTTCTTCATCGGTATCGGACGGTACCCAAAGCCCAGGTGTCGGTGTCGGTGTCGGTGCGTCCCTGGTATATGTCCATATATGGACTGTGACTGTGGTTGTCTGCAGCTCTCTCTCGATGTACAGAACATTAGAGTAATAACACAATAATAAACATTGAAATGAAATGTGTGTATGGAGTCAGGTGTTCTGGTCGTGTGTGTATCTGCTGCTCATGTTGTAAATATTGATTTCTTTATGAAATAAAGGTCTACTGTGTTGAATATGTTCTGCGTTTGGTTCTGTTGTGTTTCATCGAAGCAAACAATGAGTGAATCCTCCAGTTTTATTGTTTCATTGCTTTTATTCCCCTCGATGGAGACGATGCTGGTCAACACGGAGAGAGGTGTGTGTTCTGTTAGTGTGTGTGTGTGTGTGTGTGTGTGCGTGTGTGTGCGTGTATGCGTGTATGCGTGCGTGCGTGCGTGCATGTGTGTGTTAGCAGAGCAGTGCGGCCAGGCTGCAGATATCATCCATCTCCCTGTCAGCGGCCCAAGGGCTGCTGGGTAAAATGGCAGCCTCCCCCCGCCCCCCCGCTCTGTCTACAGAGGCAGCATCCTGATTCTGCGACACAGACCCCCCCCCCCCACTCCTCCCCCACCACCCAGTACAGAACGCCATTAACCCGGCGATCAGACCGGGAAAAGAACACGAAGCTCAGCCGGGCTGCCGCCGCCGCCGCCGCCGCCGCCGCCAGCTGCTGCTGCACGTCCTATCAGCTCCCATCATGCACCAGCTGAGACTCTGAACGGCAACACTTTATACTACAATCACATTAGAGCTGCATCACGTCTAACTACCACGTCATCGTCATAGTAACTACCAGGTCATAGTATCTACCAGGTCATCGTCATAGTAACTACCAGGTCATCGTCATAATAACTACCAGGTCATAGTAACTACCAGGTCATAGTAACTACCAGGTCATCGTCATAGTAACTACCAGGTCATAGTATCTACCAGGTCATCGTCATAGTAACTACCAGGTCATCGTCATAGTAACTACCAGGTCATCGTCATAGTAACTACCAGGTCATAGTAACTACCAGGTCATCGTCATAGTAACTACCAGGTCATATCTCTGACTTGATGATGTTGCAGGATTTCATTTATAAAGTGCATTTTCAAAATAAAAGTCTTCCTGCTGACAGCTGTAACAGGATTACATGCTCTCTGTTAGCCGTGACTAACTGTGTTATAAAGCTGCTGTCAGACTTTCTATAGCTTTTGTTATACGAGCCAGCGTCTCCCATCTCTCTCTCTCTCTCTCTCTCTCTCTCTCTCTCTCCAAGTCTCTCTGTTTCCATCTCTGTAATCATTCAATTAGTACTCATTAATATTCATATTCATATTAATATGTGTAACTGAGCAACTTCCTGTTTTCCTGCTTCTTATTTTAGTTTTATATTTTCAAAAAGTGTTTCTCACAAAGAGACGAAGGTCAACGGTCACATATTCACGTCTAATTAACACAATGAATAATAACTCATTTATTCACATGATTTAGCCACTATTATATGTTTATATACATAATATATATACAGTTTATATAATATAAATATCTGCTGAGTTCTGCTCAGTGTAAATATCTATAATAATAAATATATATAACATATATAATAATAATAATAATAATAATAAATATTATTTATTTATATATATACAGTATATATAATAATAAATATCTGCTGAGTTCTGCTCAGTGTAAATATCTATAATAATAAATATATATAATATATATAATAATAATAAATATTATTTATTTATATATATACAGTATATATAATAATAAATATCTGCTGAGTTCTGCTCGTTGTAAATATCTATAATAATAAATATATATAATATATATAGTAATAATAATAAATATATAATAATATATATCTATATACAGTATATATAATAATAAATATCTGCTGAGTTCTGCTTAGTGTAAATATAATAATAAATATAATATATATATTATATTATATCAGACTCAAATGAATATTGATATACTGTGAATAGTATATATAGTAATAGTATAATATTTTTGGTTATGAGTTGCATGTAAACTGTACAATAGATTCATCTTTTTATACATCAGACACTATTGACATATAAACACATTTAACTGATTTATAGATCTAATAGTATGTTTATGATGATTAAAGCTGCTTCGGTTCCCTCAGTAGATCATTACATCAGAAGCTGAGCTCATCCTGAACCCCAGCGACTCGGCCTCGTTCTAAAGCAACACGATTATATCTGAATCAACACACAGCATTTGTTCCTGGTTAACGACGTCATTGTTGGACGAACCAGAGGCTGGTAATATGTCTATGGAATAAACCTTCAACTATCTAAGAGGTGGATTCATGTTTGTTTTTCTACATTCGTTATAAATGCAGAGTTAGATGTTTTCTTCCCAGTGAAGTGATGAAGATGAGCAGATCAGACTGACATGAATACGACCATACTCGTCTATAAGCCGATCAGAGCCGATCAGAGCCGATCAGAGCTGTATAGATCTCTGATTATTGTTCACTAATGAACAGACCGTCCACATGTTGGGTGGGAGGTGATGTCTGTCAGCCACAGAAACACAGAGACGACTCTGATGTTAACAGGAAAACAACAACAAACAACCGGCTGAACATGGAACCACCGCTGTAATGTCTCCAACACATTAACTCAATGAAGACTGACATAACAGTTAAAGACTAAATACTATGGTCACTTATATCAGCAGTCAGCAACCTGTCTTTAGTTTACATTTTCATGTTTATCGATCCTTGTTGTAGGTCTATGGTACGACGCTACGACGGAGTGTTAGGGCCACATTGAGGAAAAAAATGAATCTGAGATTTAGAGAATAAAGTCAGAATATTATGAGAAATAATGTCAGACGTTTAAGAGAAAAAAGACGTAATATTATGAAAATAGAGTCATAATATTATTAATTAATTAAGTAGTCATTTTACTTGTCATTTTTCTATTTTTCCCATTAAGTTAGGACTTTTTTCTCGTAATATTCTGACTTTATTCTCATAATATTGTAACTTTATGGTGTAAATCTCAGATGTGTTTTCCCTCAATGTGGTCCTAATACTCCGTAGTACATTGTCTCTTTGGCCCTCACTGCATTAGACTTATAAACTATATACTTATACTATAAACTGAGTTTCCTTCATCACAATGATCACATGTGTTTTTGTCTAAAATGTCTCTTTGGTAGTAAAGGTTGCTGACCCCTGACCCCTGACCCCTGACCTCTGCCTTATATCACAGTATATATACTGTGAGCAGTTATATGATGTCTTTATAAAGACATTTTAAATGGTGTATAAAGTGATAATAACACAACTGTAATCATATATATTACAATATTAAATGACAGATCTGAAGTACTCATGTATTATGTTTACTCATTGTATGTATTTATTATATTTGTCGATGTTTTTATTTACATCTCCATGACAACGGAGCAAACTCTACAGCCGGAAGCCCACGGTGAAATCCAGTAAGTGACCCTTGAGTTAAGACGCATCAGGTTTACAGCTGCCTGCGGATGCTTTCTGTATTCATCAATAAATGTTTTATAACACCAGAAGGTTTGTTAATGTGTGTTATTATCACATTTACATAAATGCTTTCCAGCTGTATGTTATACAGTGTTATTAATCATTCATTAACTGTTATGGATGCACACAAACATGTCTATTAGTGCCGTTAAAGTTAACGTGATAATATAACACGTAAACACAAATCTGTTTTAACGCCACTCATTTATTTAACGCATTAACACAACTTGTGGTTTTTAGGTTCTAGCTGGTTGTGAAAGAGGTTAAATAACGCTGCAGGTTTATGTTAAATGGTTTTTTTAATTAAAAAGGTGCTTCCATGTCGTGTTGGAAATGAGTCCTCTGGTAGAAAGCACAGAAATGTTCATATTTGAGGCTCTAAAGACGCAGTGATTGTAGTTTCCTGTAGGTTTTCTCCTCAGAAGCTTTTCCACATGTGTTTGGTTTTAGAGTTCATGTTTCACAGAGACAAACATAGAAATGTAAACCGCAAATGACAAATCCAGCAAGTGGTGCTGTCGTACTGTATGATCTCATGCTGTTATGTATTTATCTCTCTCTGACTGAGGTCACACGGTTCTTCTGGTTTATTAAAGGGACAATGCTTCATGTTGTGTTTCCTTGTTAGTGATTCAGGACTCAGGAAGAGGAATCAAAGTGAATCACTGAAGCTCATTTCTCAGAAATGACTCTGAACTACTGAAGGAAGCTCGTATTTCCTCTCTAACCTTTAGGACCTGAACGCAGCATCACTGCTGAGGACGAGCTCACAGAAACACACTCCTAAAAACAGCAACTTAAACTTAAAATACACTTTAATTTAAGAGGAATAATTTAAGTATTTATACGCATTAGGGCTGTCAATCATATGATTGTCTGTTGTTAATCAGGATTAATCTCACATTTTTTATCTGTGTGCATGTGGGCTAGTCTGTAAAGGGGAGACTCGTGGTACCCAGAGAACCCATTCACATTCACTGATCTGGAGGTCAGAGGTCAAGGGACCCCTTTGAACATGGACATGACAGTCTGGAGCGTTATTTAACCTCTTCATGACCAGCTAGTCTGACCTGGTTGGTACCGATGGATCCATCAGGTTCTCTAGTTTACTATGACACCAGTAGCAGTACTACTACTAGTAGCAGTAGTAGTAGTAGTAGTAGTACTACTAGTAGTAGTAGTAGTAGCAGTAGTAGTACTACTAGTAGTAGTAGTAGTAGCAGTAGTAGTAGTAGTA
>CAKAOH010030877.1:0-23583 GCA_916701665.1 Sebastiscus tertius
AGAGTTTAGCTCTTCATGTGTTTCACATTTCCCTTTCTGATTGAAGTGCAATGGACCGTTTCTCCACATTTCCCTCAAAGTTTATCAGACTGTGGTTGGGATCTCTGCTATTATCTAAACAAGGGTAAACTGCTTAGACCATTAGAAAGCAAAGACACTGGGAGCAAGATTCAACCAATGGATTAGTGAGAACTATTGGTATGTCCTAATATCCAGTGACGCTCAGCAGGGCTGGTTTAAGGCACGGGCCTTATAGGTGGTACCCTAGAGTGTCACCTTCTGAGGGGCAGAGGTCGGCATCTAAGAAAGAAAAAAAAAAATACAATAAAATATTTGATAAAAATGAATAATACATTTAAAAAATGCTAATAAATAAATAAATTAAGAAAGAAAGAAATCCACTTTTCACCCCTGTAACTCTTTTTCTCACACTTTTTCATCAGCTTGGCCGCACTTATTTGTTAATACAAATGTAAATTGTAATGAAAGTGACTAAACACTGCTGTTTACAGGGCCCCCCCAAATCGGCACCACTCATGGGTAAGGGTTCTGGGGGGGTTGAACCCTAACCCTAAAGTGGCACCGATTTAGGGGGTGGGGGGATCCAAATCTGAATTTTGTCTAGGGCACCAGAAGGGCTACAGCCAGCCCTGACACTCAGATAGTCACAGCTCTTGGTTCAAACAAATTCATGTCCGACTGATGTCCAACAATCACAGGACTTTCAACCAGGATGTTTGAGACCGGTGTTCGTGTCCCGAAGTGATGCTGAGTTATTCTGATGTGATGTTGGAGACGTGTTTTGTCTACACAGCTGTACAGATTGTTAAAAGTTGACTTACAGAAATACTAACTCTTAAATGAGCATATTTATTCTGTTGTTGTAAAAAACGTAATGTGATGATCGCTACTGATTGGTTAGAGTATGATTAGCATGGCCATTTTCACTGGGGTCCCTTGACCTCTGACCTCCAGATATGTGAATGAAAATGAGTTCTATGGGTACCCACAAGTCTCCCCTTTACAGACATGCCCACTTTATGATAATCACATTCAGTTTTTTTCAAAGTGCAAATTTGTTATTTTTGCCATTTCTAAAAATTGTGTGTTTGAATATTTCTGCATACTGGGGTCCCTAAACAGTCTTGGAATTACATAAATTGAGTTCACTGTAAGCTGAGACTCTTGTGGATCCAAAGAGCTCAACTGTATTCATGTGGGATGATGTTAATCCCCATAGTAGCCATTTCATTGTATTGAGACCAGTTTTTTTAAACTTGACCTCACTGTATAAAATGACCTGTGGTGACCTCTAGGATAATCACAGCCTCATAAAACGTTACAACCACAAACTAGAGACCTTGAGCATTCAGAGGATGGATGGCTTTCCTAGGTAGTTTGACAATAAGGGGGTTTCTGAGCACTTTACACAACAGAAGTGCTCGCCAGCAGAACGCTGAAAAATGCAATTCTGACAGAAATCTCCAAATGTCGAAAGTTTTTGATCCCAGATCACAGCCTTGACTTGCTCCTCTGCCTCTCTGCAAATACATCACGAGACTACAGAGCTGTAGCAGATCCACCGGAGCAGCTTCAGGTGGCAGTTGTAGAGTTCAACATCTTTTGCTCAGACAGCTTTTTCTGTGAAAGGAGCGCAGTCTTGGAGCTCACTGCCTGATCACTTGAAATTTCCTGCAAACTTTACCACTTTTAAGAGAGCAACCAAATCCTGTTTAATTCAGCGACAAACCTGTACTCATGTCTAGTTTTTAAATGTAATGTTTTTTAAATGTGTGCTTTATTGTATTTATTTTTTTTTCCTGTACTCATTCCCATTTTAGTCTCTTATTTTTACAAAAAGCCCTTCTAGGGACAGGGGTTGCAAATTAGCATCCGCTATAAGCACTATGATACTGGCATCAGACGTTTTTTAAGTTGTCTATGTACATTGTATTCATCCCTATTAAAAAAAACATGAAATGAAAAAGCATGGCTTTTTCTATGGTGTTCCTCAAGGTCTTGGTGTCTTAATGTCTTATTTTGGAGGAATTATTGATCATTTTATCAATTCAGGAGTGGTAAAAAATGGTAAAAATGTTGCACCAAATCTGTGTAACAAATGGTATCTAAAAATTGCTGCAGCAACTTATGAGCAGCTTAGAGCACGGGAATGGCCATCATATACTTCTATCATAATGCTCTGAGCCCTTATACACTCACAAATCATTCATTAATTAGTTTATTCATGCTGATTTCTGATATATAACTAGATCAACTTGACACACAGTGCTGAGCCACATCTCAAATTAATCCTCAGGTTCCCAGCTTTCAGATGATGTACACCACTTCTATGTGACATCTACTGCTGACCTGCTATCTCCCCCTAAAGACCCCCTCTACCACCCTAAAAAAGACAAAAAACAGGTCTATGTGGGTCACTTAAAGGGTTAACACAGACGAACAGATGCAGCGTCCAGCAACATCACTGCTGACATAAAGAAATGTTGGATTTAAGTTTTTCTTAAAAGTAAGCAGAAATTAGCGAGACAGTCATTAAAATGTGAAGATGGAGCATCAATCGTCAGCTCGCACTCAGACGACGTTCTATGCATCCCACTGGAATTTATGAGGCAAAGAAATAAGTTTAAAAGAAAAACACATCATCCCAAGCCATTGCTTATTTTCAACGGCAAATTAAGCATGATAATTACAAGCTTACGAGGTGTACAACTTGAGTGAGCGGACAAAAACTCACCTGTTTATTTGTCTGTGGAGGTTTGACCATGATTTGGTGCCATGCTCTGAAATTAGTATTACCTCTGTGGCGTAAAACAAATCCTCTTTCTTTTAAAAATCTCTTAAATTAGTCATAATTAAAGCCTTAATCTCCTCACTCAGAGTGAACTGGCTTTAAAGCCCTGTAGTTTCACCTTTACTTTTAGCCAAGACGTCCATTCATCTGAAACTAAATTGAGCTGTTTCATATATGTATGTTTCTCTTAAAGGCAGTTACGGAACATTTCACAGAACCGCAGTGGCTTAATGGCGTTTCCTGACATTTTTACACTTCTGTGTTCACATGTAGAAGGAAAATAAAAGACATTAGTAGTAATTTAGGGGAATCCCAGTAATTGTGTGTCATTAAGTCTGTCACACTGACGATGTCATTCTCAGTTTGTCTGCTGCCCCTTTGTTGACCGTGGCTTCCAGAAATTGTTCGGAAAAAGTCTAGTTCTTCCGTTTAAGTAAAGAATAATGGTGTGAAAACAAAATGACTGAGATGTTAATGCCATGTCTTTAGAACCGGTGTTACCTGGAACATCCTGCATCATCTTCTTGACTTAAGATTTAGACACATTTTCAGCATAAACAAAAAGGTTTTTACTAAATTAGAAAGTAATGAATAATGTTGCCTTTTAAAAGCTGTGTTAATTCCAGTGGCTTCAATTATCATTCAGAATGCAGCATAGTGTGCATAATTCTACTCATGTGTCATCGCAATTAGCCCAAAAAAACAGACTACAGACAACTATGTATGTCCCAGAAAGTCCTTGTCCTTTGACCAGAATGAATGAGTGAAGTAATAGTGCATCCGGGTCTTCGAAAAATGCTCCAATACAATGATAATACATTGTTAATTATGTTTCGAGGGAACGTATTTTCTCCCGGATTCTGTTTGTTTTTGACGTAACAAATATGTTTCTCATCTTAGTCCGCATAAGTGCATGTAGGGAGGAGGTTGGAATGGATGGAAGGGTCAAACATGAGACTTAAACCCGGGAGACTAGTGTTGGTGTCCCGTGTGAAACCAAAAGTAACATAGTTATTTCAACCCAAAGCATAATCGTTAATGTTTGTAGAATGTAAACAATGTAAAATAAGTACAGAAAGCGGGTCAAAAACATCACTAACATATCTTTGAAATAACTCAACAACACTTCGGGATACGATCACCAGTCTACTGGTTAAAAGTCCTGTGTTTGTTGGACCACATGGTGTACACATGACACGGCAAAAGCAACAAAGAGGCTATTGCACGGAAAATACAAAATAATGTGTCTTTCATTTGGTGAGACCGGGCTGATATGAAACTTTTTTGGGGTTCAGAAATGTAGAGTAAATAATATATTTTCCATTGACAACAGTACAAGCAATAAATAAATAAATAAATAAATAAATAAATAATACACAGATTGTAGAAAAGTATGAAACAATGCACAGAGAGATGGGAGGTCATTGTGTATTAATCTAATTTAATATGTTGATACTTAAACCTGACTTTGGACAAAAAAATCTGTAGCATCATTAATGAAGTTTAAAAAAATACAGAATGGGGTTTTCTTGGGTGGTTAACACTAGCAAAGTGTGACTTTTATTTTAAATCGATTTGACAGCCCAAACGAGATTTAAATTGAGATACCGAGAAACACCAACCAAAATTTTCCTTCATTCAGTAGGTGCATGCTTTGCAATTTCCTGTAATAATAGTGTCTATTTCACCCCCCCGACCCTTTTTCTGCTCGCAAAGGTTTAGCTAAAGATTTACTTTGTTCTGCTCATTAGCGTGCTAGGAAATGCCATGTGACAGTATGGAAGTTACTCCATATTTTCCCGTATTGATTTTGTTGACCAATTCAAGCCTCGATAGATGTGATCAACAGGATTGCCAGTTTTCCCTTGAAGTTTCCCACCCGCAGTCACGAAAAAGGTGTCAAAGTTAGTTTGGGAACGCAACATAAACATAGAGATTGATGGCAAAAGTGCTTTCATTTGTGTGTTTTAGTCTTATTATGGCAGGCTATTCAGCAGGGGCGGGAAAGCTGGAAAAATCTGCTCAATCACACACGGACATTCAGTAGAAAAAAAAAAGCTCGGAACTGACGTTTGTGACCAACCGAATGCAGAGAAAACCACAACTAGTCCCAGGTTTGTACGGGCCAATTGGTGGGTAATTTCATAAAACAAGTTGTGTTTCTGCAGCCCAGCCCCGTCTGTAGACTGTCTGCTGATGGAAATGTTAAACGAGCGGTGTCAACGTCAATGGAGAGCGAGAAGGACATAAATATTATGCTAACTGTTTGATAGGAATGCATGCAAGGCCAGTGTGAGGTCTTCAATTGTAAATTGCTTTTTCTTCTTTGACCCGCAATTGTGTGGCAGAGTGTAAGTCAACAAACATCCTGGCCTACATTTCCTCAGCGACCCGTTTCTACGTCAGTGGCGCAGCTCCCGACCATAATTCCCACGAGAATTCATTTATTCCACTGTTTAGTATTGATCTGCATTTTAGAAACATTTTACCGCCTGGCAACTCTGTTTAGTGTGTAAACTGCAGAGCAAACAAACCCAACCGCATAACATGATGCTCTTTAATGGGGCCTGGGTTGTGCTGCGGAGTAACAGCCTATCCTATAATCTGCGTCAACTGTCTGTCAAGCAACATCCCCATCAAAATCCACTGCCGAGGTCAGTGTATAATCAGCACTTGCAGAGTTTTTTTTAGGAATTGAACTATTTCAAATGTTTTAAACTCATTTTGCCTCTTCCTGATTTTTATTTATTTATTCATTGGTCAATAAAAAATATCAAATAAAAACACTTTGACATTATTATTATTAATGCAAATGAATTGCCTTTTTGAGGGACTTAAGGTGCTCGAAAACTAACAAATGTATATGTAACGTTTTTAATGAACAGTGGGCATCTTCCAGGTCTGAGAAGTGAAGCCAATGTGAAAGTGCCTTAAACATGCGTTCTTTCTAACAGCCAGCAGGGGGCGACTCCTTTGGTTGCAAAAAGAAGTCTGATTGTATAGAAGTCTATGAGAAAATGAGCCTACTTCTTACTTGATTTATTACCTCAGTAAACAGTCTTAATTGATAGTTCCAAGTCTTCTTCAATACAGCATGATCTTCATTTAGTAAATTATGGTCCCATTTAGAGTCAAATAGACCATAAAGCAGGGGATGCTTTAGGGGTTTGGCTACCTTGTGATTGACAGGTCGCTACCAGGACGTTGTCCTGTCTGGGATTTGTCCGTGTTTCGTCTTACAACTTTAACCCTTTCACAGTGTGTTGTCAGTTCATGAAATTTTGGCAGCCTAAAAAATTTCTTATTCAGTGTTCGGTTGTACTTAGCGCCACCCTCTCTGGTGTAACTTCTGGTTGCAAAAAAAAACCAAGATGGCAACAACCAACATGCCAAACTCAAGGCTTCAAAACGGTAGTCCACAAACCAATGGGTGACGTCACAGTGACTACGTCCACTTCTTAAATACAGTCTATGCACTCATTACAATACTCTTTGAAAAAAGTTTTGTGAAAGAACCATATTCAAGCAAACGTGTATCCAGAGGTAGACATCTTACTGGAAAGTAAATCCAATGGAATAGTGATGAGATGCATCATATAGCTCTGGGGAAGCTTTATTGGTTATTTTGTAATATGGATTTGTAGGATCCTGCATTTTTGTAGCTTGATCAATACTAGTTATTAAAGTTGATTGGTCATGAATCATCATGACACATTTAACCATTCGACCTATCCTGATTTCCCCTCTAACACCGCAAACATCCATCTTTCCTCCTCCCTCTGCCCACTTTCCCTCCTCCTATCTCGTCCCTTCCCAATGGTTACTCAACTCGTTGCCCCATACTCACACCAGCTCACCCCACCTGCCCCGCCCAGCTCAATCCTCCCCGCCTCATTTGGCTCCTCGCCATGTATCTCAGTCTCCTCCACCCTTTTCCTCCCCTCTTTCCTACACTCTACCCAACCCTTACCTTACCCCCGCCTACGGCTACAGCTCGGCTGGGCCCGTTGCCCTGTGGTGCCCGGTGATAAATGAGAGCTTTCACACTCAGGGTTTGTCCTGGCTGCTAGGTCGGTATAGGGGAGCGGTTGGCACGGCAGAATTCCTGATGAGAGTTTGCAGAGTTACAGTCACCTGAGATGAAGATGAGGAAAAAGGGAGGGATGCTGAACTGGAAAAGGTATTAAGAAATGGTGGAAGAGGAGACTGAGAAACAGAGGAAAGTACCGTATTGGCCTGAATACAAGACCGTTTTTTCTGGAAATTTGGTTAGATAAAGTTGGAGTTATGTCATATTTGAAGACTGGATATTTATGTATTCACAACATCAGATATTCGTTTGAATGAAGAGACACCAACTGCTACAGAAAGTGCTCATTATGGGCTGTTTGTAGCCTTAATGTCCCTAAAGTCTGTTTAGAATGTGTCTGTGTCTGTTAGTCAGGGTTTTGTCACTAGAGAAGTTGTCTGTAACATGTTTTTCAGCCACAGAGGGAAAACAAAATCATCATCTCCCAACATCTTTACTGCAGAAAATCATCAAAATCATCCATCAAGCAGAAAAACATACTTAGATGTCACAGGATTTAATGACGAAGAGCTCAAAAAGACAGACTGAAAAATGATAACACCCAGAGAAAGTTATTCAGACCCCTTCCAAGAGCCTGACAAGAAAGTGCCAATAGTGTGGAAGTGTTCAATATTAAATAAGAGAAATAAGACTGCGTACAGTATGTGACTGATTGAGCTACACAAAAGGAGATTAATGTCCCACTTTAGTATTTCACTTTTACAAGAGAGAACACTTCACAGATGAAGACTCAAGATTTCCCGACAGAACTAATATAAAATACTAAGAGTCTTGCAGCTCTGGGAGGTTGTACTTATCTCAAAGCACTACTGTGCTAACGTCTGCACACTAACATGCAGATGTTTACCATGTTCACCACCTCAGTTTAGTGTGTTGATGTGTGTAGCATGCTAATTAGAACTAAACACAAAGTATCCTAGAGCTAAGGCTGATGGGAATGTCATTAGTTTTGCAGGTATTTGGCAATAAACCAAAGTTTTGGACAAATTTAAATTTTAACCTGATCATGGTGCTAGCTTAAAAATAAGGCATCAGCAATATATTACAGTTCACCCTGAGAGGAACACATCTTTACCAACTTTTAATGGCAATCCATCCAATAATTGTTGACGTATTCTACTCGACACCGCAAATGTTGGAGCAAGAGGAAAAATTGGGGGGTCATGAATGTCTGTGCACAACTGTAAGGCAACCCATCCAATAGTTGTTCAGATATTTCAGTATGGACGAAAGTGATGGTCCAACTCAGAGCCGACAACCGGGACAGTTGTCCCAAGCCCTTGGTGAAGGGAGGGCTCACATTGCAAATGAGTGTAGATGAAGAAATTAACTTGATAATGGCCACGCTATACGCATGAGCATCATTACCAAAGCAAACACAAGTGTGAAGGTTGTGTTGAGCTACCTGGCATCAAGAAACGTACCAGCCACCTCGCTAATGGTTAAAACTAAACCAGCACAGAAATGACAACAACCAAACCACCGTGTTCTGAATAGACACATGACAAACATTTACAAAAAATTTGCATTTCCGAACATAAAACAGCAATCTTAAACTACTCCTCCACTGGGCATGATGGGAAACGTGGGCCGTCACTACAATATTTTAGTACGAAGCCTCGTTTTGATCGTTTTTAACTAGCTAGGCGGTAAAAATGAGAGTAAGTACAAATTGTGACGCATTAAAACACAAGAAGCAAGAGACTAAGAAAAGCATCCTGTGCTCCTCTTACATTTTACTTAGGGTTATTTCGTTTTGCGGGTACGGACACTGGAATGGAAATGGGACAAGGAGGAATAAAAACTTAAGGATGATGAAGAGCAGTAGAGAGAGACAGAGAGAACAGGAACCAGCCAATTGAGTTTTATGTCGTCTGGCTGTGTGTCTGGTCCATTTGTGGTTCTGTTCAGCATTCCTCAGCGGACCACTACAGGCCACATGAAACACCGCGGCACCAAGTCACAGGACAGAGCAGGTGTGTGTGTGTGTGTCTGATGGTCTTTATTTCAACAAGGCATGTTTACACACCCGTGCCTGCTCCATCCCACTGCACTTTCACCGTGCACAGCGGTGAAGTGGATTTATGGATGCTCTCCGAGCTTGTTCGCTTCGGCAAGCCATTCTTTTCCAACCGCCCATTTCAATTTCTGCAGCCGAGTCGAGGCACATCCCGTACGGAGGGGTGGTCACAGCGGTCGCGCAGGACTGCGGGGATAAAGGCGGAGGAAAACCAAAAAGAAAACTGGCCTGTAGAAAAGCTCACAGCCAGGAAACACAGGATAACAAACCTTCCGTGGTGTGTCTCTTTTTCTTACTACATGTGTGTGCAGAAGTGCGTGTGGCTGCATCGCCTGTTATTCTTGCCTTCAGGTCTAATTGACGTGATCTTCCACCAGCCAGTCAGCCCTGGTGCCAGCGTGAATGCATGCGAGTGTGTGTGTGTGTGTGTCACCGGTGTTGTGGCGTTGCTCTTTAAGCTGTCGCCGCCGTGCGACCGCCCCGACCATCCCACCGGTGACCGCTGGCAAAAACACATGGCGTAACGCAAACACTGAGGTTGTAATCAGGCCAGCAGACTAGTATAGGAGATACGACGTATACCATATACTGTAAAGATGTGTGCGTGTGTGCCCCATCCAAGAACTATATGGAAATAAATGGGTATACATCTGGTTGTGATGGGAAACGGTGGCTTTCCACCACTATAGCGGCTTGGCGAGTGGCTTCCTGAAGCTGGAAGGAAAAATGGGAGTGTGTGGGAAATGTAGCATTGGAATGGAAACCATGATTCCATAATTCATGGCAATGCAAAGCTGCTGGCAATAATGCTTAATGACCGTAATATTGATGATGATGATCAACAGTATTTACCAAACCAAGTCAAGACAATACAAGGTATCTTCTAGACTCACACCACCAGTATACAACATATTACTACGCACTATAATTTGTTTCCAGGCACTTATAGTGGATGTTTTTAGATTGTCAGTAAGTTCCAACCCTCAGCTATAGTCTGGGGCACTAGGTAATGACAGAAAGAATAAAATCACGGATACAAGCGGCCTAACTGACTGGGCTCACCCTTAGGTCATCACAATGTTTCAGATGGTCAAATAGCATCTGAGACCGCCTTTGAATGTGGCCGTTTACAATGACTAAACACTTGTGCCTTAAGACATATCTGGACAAAACATGGTACATGGGCAGGGTGAGGGACCTCCCCTGGAAGGAGCTTGTAGTAGAACGATTCCTGGAGGCCTTCCATTGGACTCTTTCTGGGTACGTCAAACTCATAGACTGTATATAAGAAGTAGACGTGGTCACTGTGACGTCACCCATTGGTTTGTGGACTGCATTTTGGCTGTCAGCAGCTTGGTTTCTGGCCGTTGCCATTTTGTTTTTTTTGCAACCAGAAGTGACATGAGAGGATGGAGCTAAGTAAAGCAACAATGCTGAATAAGACATTTTTAGTTGACCAAAATGTTACAATTAACTTTAATGAACCGAAAACACTGTAAAACGGTTAAAGGTATAATGCGAAAACATGGAAAACTCCCAAACCGGACAACGCCGTGGTAGCGACCTGTCAATCACAAGGTAGCCACACCCTAAAGCATCCCCTGCTTTATGGTCGATTTGACTCTGAATGGGACCATCATTTACTAAATGAACATCATGCTGTATTGAAGAAGACTTGAAACTAGCGATTGAGACCATAAACTCATGTTTACAATGTTTACTGAGGTAATAAATCAAGTGAGAAGTAGGCTCATTTTCTCATAGACTTCTATACAATCAGACTTTGTTTTGCAACCAGAGGAGTCGCCCCCTGCTGGCTGTTAGAAATAATGCAAGTTGAAGGCACTTCGCCATTGGATTCACTTTTCAGACCCAGTGGTTGCCCACTGGTCAAACAGGGAGGAGACATTGGGGTAGACCCAGAAGACCATGGAGGGATTATATATACATTCTAGTCTGGGAACACCCCGGGATGCACCAGGAAGAGGCAGGTAAAGGACTGTCTGGGTTACCCTTCCTTAGTCTGCTGTCACTGTGACCCAGACAAGCCACAGATAATGGATAGATAGATGGATGTATGGATTTATGTTTCTAGTTTTAGTCCAGCTTATACTTAAAGATTTATAAAGTATTTTATTATTGTATTTAATCTTAATTTAATGAAATGCATTTTGATTGATGTGACTTGGCTAATGTAACCATTTCCTATATTGGTATTGATCATTTATTGTCATGGCATGAACTGAAACCCAGGCAGAGCATTAAAAGATAAAGTTTATAAAGATGAAGCGATGACTAATATAAGGGCTATAATAAGAATACAATATATAGATAATGCAAATACAGTAAATGCCAATACAAAAAAAAAATACCAACATTTTATATACATGCTCGGTCAATACCGATTCCCTCCTTGTAGCACCTCTGTGATTTATTAAGGAAGGTGCAGTTGTTTGCAGCTTTACTTATTTTCCCACTTTTATTGCCGAGTTTAAGTTCACACTGTTCAAGCTGGAATTTCTTCCCCTCTTCTCTCCTCTATTCATCCACCCATCCCTCATGTTTTGTTGTCCTGACCCCGACACTTCCTGTTCCTCTCCTTCTTCTTCACGCCGGCCTACACATCCGACATTTGACCCCTCCGAGTTCTATTTTGAATTTCCATCGTCGCCCACCCGTTTTGGGAGAACCCAATAAAACAGTGGCATGGAAAGTGGATGAAAGAAGCCTTGTCCTGGGTGAAGATTAATTGAAGTGGACAATGGGACAGGACCTCCCCTTCCTCTGCCTCCATTCATGAGCAGAGTCACAGGTCGCCTTCAGATGTGTCACTCCGCTGGGTTAAATGTCTGCTGTATGGCCAGTAGCAGAGGCACATTTGAGGGTAGGAATTACTATTCTCATAAATCAATAGATTGGAGGAGTCAGGAGTGTGATTCATTCATTCACATGGACATGGCCTCTCTTATTTAGACTGGGAACCTCTCTCTCTATCTTTCTCATGCTCTGTGCCATTATTTTATTTTCTGTATCAAGATTGTGTACATACGTATGTACTTATAATATAATTAATATTATAGTTTTATTATTATTTTAATATTTTTTTAATAATTTTTTCCCAGTATGTTTCAGATCATTTAGTTTTTTTTTTAATTTTCTTGTTTATATGTTTTAAATATCTTTGTAATTTTATTTAATTCATGTTCAAACCAGCCTAAAACCACTTTCGGTTTTGATGTGTTTATTTATCTTCTTGTACAGTTCTTCTGCCTTTCCATGACATCTCTATTTATTTTGACGCTTTTATAAAGTTTGCAACAATGCAAATAAAAGTTTGTTTATCTTTATGTAGGTGTTAAAGGTACCCTGTGGAGTACCAGACTAGTAGTGCTATGGAGCGATATTTTTACGAGTGCGTCCCAGTTTTGTTCGTCTCTTGCTGTCAATGTGATACATATTCATGCCAATACTTTCACACTATTCTACTGTTTGACAGTTGGCACTGTAATGGGCCGAGAAATGCAGTAATGAGCCAACAAAGGTAAGGAAGGAGAAGACTGCTAGCTAGAAAACATGGATATCAACAATGCAGCTTTTAAAAGATTAAAGAAATATGCCATGAAAAATACATTTAACCGTTTTGTTAGGCCTCAAGAATAAACACACTGCACTCTGGTGAGAAACTTTGAATGTAAACATAATGTTGGTTTACATGAAAACTCCACAGGGTACCTTTAATTTCTACGAGTGCAGTTCTAGTACACAACTTGGACCCAACTGGTCCCAATTAAGTTTTGGGTTTCAGGTCGGGTTCAGGCCATTTCGTAAAGTCTGGTCAAGCTTGACTTTGGTTATTGTCAAATGTAATTAATTAGGAAATTTCTCTCTTTCTCCAACTCTTAGAATGGTGTAAATCCATGTGTATTGTGTTTCAAGTAAATGCACAATGTGCAGTGGGAGGAGGAAAAAAGACTGTGTGTAACCCATGTCTTATTGCGTTAGTCTGACGAGCTAATGGTCAGTTTAAAAATGATCAAAAATTAGCTTCGGGTCGCAAATTTGGCAGTGCCAGTCGGGTTCACTCGGAGCTCAAAGATTTGGGTCTCAGTTTTATGCCTGTTCAACCCGGTCTCATGGGAAAGTGTATAAATAGCACAACATTTTAAGGACCTTCTGCGCGTCATGCTGATGCATTTCAGGCTTTTCGCGAGTCGTTTGAAACGGTTACGGTTAGGTTTAGGCAACAAAACTTTGTTAGGTTTAGGAAAAACATCATGGTTGGGCTTAAAATAACTACGGAAACTGAGTGAAATATGTACGGAAACAAAGTAACATAAGTACAAAAAACACGTCATAAACGTCACTAACGCAACTTCAAAATAACTTTGGGACACAAACACCGGTCTCCTGGTTGAAAGTCCAGTGTTTGTTGGACCCATCCATCTCCCTCCAGCCCACCATAAGCAGTCTTTACAATCACTATTTATTCTACATCACTAGCTCTGAGTGTAGCATATTCACGTGGATGCATTTGCATTGCAATCAATACAGACTACATGACGTACAAATGACACACCAAAAGCAAGAAAGGCTCTGTTATTGCACGCAAAAATGACCGACAAATTTCAGTGTCATTCATACGCCGTTGGGTGAGACCTGGCTGGCTGTTCTAACTTTATTATATGCTTCCACTGTATGGAGAAATACATTGCTGCCTCACATACAATGTCCTGAACTCAGTCTTTTGACATCTTTCTCTTTTTTATTGAAGTATACTTTTTTTTATTGCAGTACTTCAAAAGCAGCCTCTACCTGCTCAGACACATTTCACACAGTCATGTAGAGTCAGTATGGGGTTTGATCCGCCACTCGTGACTACTCAGAGGTAAAAATATCCGCCCATTTGCAGCTAATTAGACAGCATGTGACTGATTCGGGCCTGGTGTAAACACCGTCCCATCTGACTCCCATTACAAAGCAGAAATGAAATAAGCAAAAGGACCCGAGTGGGAACCAGCAGTAGCAGAAGTAGCGGTCGCACGGGGGCCCGCGTCGCTTTGTTACAACGCAACGCCGACGTGCCGCGCTACATCATGAAGTACTTTGCAGCCGCTAATTAACACACACAGGCGCTTTGGTTTCTGCCTCAGAAAATATACAAATTAGAAAAACATTTCCACTTGTGCCGAGGCAAGGCTCGCCTGATGGGAACGACCTCACAAATCACTCGAGGGGCTGCGAGCGGCCTGGAGATTCCAAAATCACACACGTGCCCGCACGTACCTCCAGACACATTTCTCAACCCTCGTATCGAGGTAAACAATCACTCGGCGAACAAACACTGTCATGCGCCGCAGTCAGAAAATGAACACTGCCAGTCCTGAGACAACCCGACCAGAAACAAATACACTGGAAACAAAGCAGACGCACACCCCCGTGAGCTCTTTTCTCACAGCTCCAGTTGCTCCAGTCCCCGACACATCATTTATTCCCTCTCTTCTCAAGCTGACCACTGAGCAGCTGTTATGAGTAACGCTACATAACACCGAGCTCCTGGCTACGAAAAAAAAAAAAAAACACACCACTGATTTGCTAAATGAACAGATGACTAATTAAAAACACAGTAAATGTGTGTAATTAATGGGTCCATTAAGTCTAGGTAATCTCAGGGATCCAGTGTTAACAAACTGTGAGAGGGGCTGGCATGGAGGTGATTAACAGTGTGGCCACATTGGCTCTAATTGACTACACAACCACAGTCACAACCAGATTCGGTGGGCATATGTCAGTGTTTTGAGGGGGGTTTGTGGCGGTGATCTCACAGTAGAATAAGCTGGTATTGCATGGATGTAACTTTTAAAGGGGACATATCATGCTCATTTTCAGATTCATACTTATATTTGGGGTTTCTACTAGAAGATGTTTACATGATTTAATGTTCAATTACAGTCTGAGTATACCTGTATTCACTCTCTGTCTGAAACGCTCTGTTTTAGTGCCTGTCTCTTCAAAAGGGCGCCATAAAAGCCCAGGCTGCTTTGATTGACTTGCAAAAATATATGGTGCACCTTTACAGGGTTCTCAATCTGTGGGCGGAATATTCTAATGAGCCTTCATGTGACATATTAGAAGGGGAGCCAAATCTGAATGTTGTTGAATCAAATGTTTTGTGATCTATTATTATGTCCCCTTTAAGCCCGTGGATTTGTTTAACACTAAAAGAAAGTCAAGTCACTGAACTTAACATACACATCTCTGGTGTCTCTCAACTACCACATGGCAGCTTTAAAAAAAAAAAAAGAGCAAAACTTTTTCCAAATAATTCACGTAAAGCAAACATGTTCTAGACCTTCATGATAGGCCTTTATAAGAGGACCTATTATGCCTATTCAGAGGCCTGAGGTCTGTACTACGAAGCAGGATTTGGTGTTAGCAATGCAACTTAAGGGTTAAACCTGGGTTTTCAGTCCTACGACAGTGGATCATTCTTACCGGGGTAGGTCGCCATGGTAACTTCTGTCTGCTACGGATGTTATACAGGTTATGTACCAGATAAGAGATCAACTTGTATAAAAGCACCGCCTACTGACCAATCAGAGCTCGACAAATTCAGGAAGGACAGCTGGCTGTATGCTGTGGGTGCTTACCGCTTTGAATTATGTTTTTATATTTATTTTTTTACTTGCTCTCGAGTCGATTTCTCACCACCAGAGTCGGGGACGCAGCTGAAAGAAGGCTGAAATAGTCATACACACTACATTATTGTCAAAGAGCATAATGAAGTATGGTCTATTCATCCATTAAACTCTGAACGCTTTTTATGATATCTAGCCGACTATATCTGACTTTTGAGTATTCCGTTAAATCAATAAGTCTGTTAATTTACACATTCACACATCGGTAATTATTTATTTCGCCAGCTGTCCTTCCTGCATTTGGCAGCTTCAACTGTGTTACTATTAGCTTGGATTATGTGTTTAACTTCTTCGTATTTGTCTAATATTATAGTTTGTAAAATGTGCCGCTCTGCTGACAGTAGACTTGTCTGTGTTTGCGATTGGTCATATGCTACAAACACCGCCCCGTTCATGTGAACGCGCCAGATTGAGAAACCCTGGGTTGACTTACCGAGTTGATAACCACCTTCGTAGGACCGCTTAGCGGAACAGGCCTCTGTACTACAAAGCCAGTTCAACATACCCAGGGTATCTTCTAACTTTAACAACCGAGATCCCACTAAGCGGTCCTACGAAGGTGGTTATCAACTCGGTAAGTCAACCCAGGGTTTCTCAGTCTGGCTGTGAGTATGTTCACATAAAAGGGGCGTGGTTTGCAACATGTGACCAAAGTCTACTGTCAGCAGAGCCAAGAGCAAAAGACTTGACTAGCAGAAGACTAGAAGACACTTTATTATTCACTTTAGGGAAATAATGTGTAATGTACTATGACACTTTTATCTTTCTTTCAGCTGCGTCCCTGACCCCAGCGGTGTGAAACAGACTTGGGAGCAAATTAAAAATAAATATAAGAACATTATTCAAAGTGGTAAGCAGGCTTGCTTTCATGTCTTATAATCACCCCCAACGTACATCGTCAGCAAGTAACGCAAAACAATGCATACAGTCTGCAGGACTGGCAGCTGTCCTTTCTGCATTTGTCAGTTTAAACTGTGTTGCTTTTAGCCTGGATCATGACTTTAACTTCTTTGTCTTTGTGTAATATTACTTTACGATCCACACACAGAGCTTTGATTGGTCAGTAGGCCGTGCTTACTGACAGGGCCCCCAGTCTGCTCTGATTGGTCAGCTGGCCCAATCTGTTGTGATTGGTCAAGCGAACCAAACTCTTCAGACTCCGCTCCAGCTCCGCTCTAACTAGCTTTGTTTGAGGGCGTGCCAAACTATTTGCCAGGCAGGTAATATGCAAATGTGTTACTTGGTGACATCACCACGTTACGGAAGAAAAGGCAGGACTTCAAGCAAGGTGTTTCACTCAGTTCAGGAGCAGTGTTTCTGTGGGGGAGAGTAACTCCCTTTGGACTTTGGGCTTTGTAACTTTGCAGACCTTTTACATGCACAAAAAAACTATATAACACACTAAAGGAAAGGGGAAAAGCACTAAAGGATAATAGGTTCCCTTTAACTTAATAAATAACTCACTCAATGTATTCTATCACTAGTGATAAATGACTGATTTTAAGAAAAGAAAATGAATGACTCACAGCACTCAACAATCAAACCTCAACTTCAGTCCCAACTCTAGGATAGCTTGTCCTGGTAAACAGCCCCAGAGACCCAGTAGCGTGTTGTGCTCTTGCATTCATTCCCTGTGGAGGTGGTTTTTATCTTATCACAACCATCTGCCAGGTCTGCTCCTGTTTTGTCCGTGGAGATTGGAAGGAAGATAATGTGGGGCCAAAAACACTTCACAGTGTAAAGAAGTCTGCCTCCTGCTGCCTGCAGAGCTGCTTTCATCTCCGCAGCTCATTATACAGCACTTCCCTGGCTCAGGACCCAGGTATGATGCAAAGACGGTGGGTAGGAGACTTAATAAATTCCTTTTGTTTACCTTACGTCAGTGTGTGTGTGCGCATGCATTTGCTTCTCGGATGTCCATGTGCGCAGTTAGCAATAGTAGAAATTCCACTTTTCACTTCATGTTAGCTGAATAATTTATCCTCTTCTGGAAGAGGAACCGTTTGGAAAAGTTTTGGGTACTTTCTTTTGGGTTTATAACTACAGCTTGTTTTTTCAGTTCCTAATTAAATATATGAAAGATCTGGGAGTTTATCGGAAGATTAAATTAGATATAGTAATGTTGATAATATATGCAATTTGGGATTTTATTCATAATAAAATCTTAAATGAGTTAAAGTATCATGATATAGTGAGCATTTTAAGTGACTCTTATCTATGGAGGCCCCATGAAAGGTTTGTATATGAGCAAACTAAACTTTTCATACCAGAGAACACAAAAATTAACAGTTTTTATAAAGTTTATATCTTCAATTTTATATGTATTTTTTTTTTCATTATCAAAAACAGGAAACCTCTGTAAAATATGACCTCACATTTAATGTAAAATTACATTTAAAGTTTAATACAAATACAATAAATTACCATTAAAAACATACTATTATTGTATTTACAAATTATGGCCAATTACTTTAACCTTTAAATTACTGAAAATATCTGTAAATCCACATAAATTTCATTGTTTTATGGAAAAAAGAGGGAAAAATCTGTTAAATAATACAAAATATTTCCGGTAAAATTACTTCTTTTTTGGTTTTACAGTGTAGGTAGAGTGTCTGCATGGGACCTTTCTTGTATAAACTTATATATTTCCATGTCATGAACCCTTTAATGTTGCTTCACAGAAAGAAATCTATACAATAATATAGTACTTTAAGCAAAATTATATTTTAATTGTCTTTCTACAGTAATTTACAGAAAATTATTTTTTGTGTCTGTACAATACTGTTAAATATCCTTAAAACAATTGTCAAAATACAGAATGTTTTCTGTAAAATTACTTTTTTGTTATTTTACAGTGTAGGTAGTGTGTGTGCATGGGATCTATCTTGTATAAACTTCTCATCATATATTTCCAAACACAAAGTGCGTAGCTGCTGCCTCTGCTGGTCAGACCTTCTGGAGATCTCTTATAATTTATTACTGAGGAGCTGCGACCAAGTCTTAACACTTGGGAACGTCTGAGCGGCTTTATATAGACAAGCACAGAAAAAGAAAGAATACCACATAATACCACACCACCAAGTCTGGCTGATTTTTAAACACATGGTTATATTCACAAATGCATAATCAGCAGCTCATTTGCAATTTTTCTTCTCCAGTTTTCTGGTTTAGAAATGTATTTTTTCTTTCACTAGCAGCATATGCTGGGTTGTGTTTGTCCCAAGAGAAGCTTGTTCATTATAAACAGTGGAATACATGTCGACTTGCAGCAGAAAACTCAACTATTGGAGGCTTCGAGACATTAAAGCGGAGACAAAACTAATCTGCATCTTTTAAAGAATCTCAATTTTTTTTTTACAGTAAAAGCCTGTAAAAAATACACATTTTTACTATCGTACCCGCAGAAATGATACAGGATCAATTCATGTAAGGGGGACTTTCATAAACCTCCATGTGCTTGACTGAATATCTATGTGTTCATATACACATGTATGTATGCACATGCATGTCATCTACCCGTTTCCCCCATGGGAGAGACACGGGGTGTCAGTCTACGAGGCTGTCAGTGCCTGCTCACTGGCAGCCTATAAGTCCCCCTGGTTCCCTGTTGGAATAACAACCACCCCCTTATTGAATAACCTCTGTTTCACCCAACCCCTCGGTGAGCCCCTCGTCTCCCTCCGAAAACCAAAATCTGAGCTCAATATGAGCCCGGTTAGGCCGGTTATTGATAAATCCGCGTACCTTACCCCAGCCGCTACAAATTACCATATTATAGGGCTTACAGGTATTAGTTATGGGAGGCCCTGACCCAAATCAAACAAGGGGGTACCTGAATAGCTTTTGTCTGTCTGGACAGGCAGTGATGGAGACACTGGCTGGACACAGGGAAATAGATATGGGGAGGACATTGGGAGAGTGGCGTCATTTGTAGTCACAATTGATCAATCTGAGAGGAGGGCAAGAAGTCTAGCTGTTCACATTTCACCATCCATATGCATCGCGCTGTTACTACATACAGTTACTGTAGCTATACTTACTGACACAATTGCCATATACAGTAGTTTCAGTCAAATATTTACTCCTGCAAACACTTCTTCAAATGTAGATGAATACATCTCAACCTTTCTGGCTTGTAACCCCTTGAAGTTATGCAATATCTACTTGTGACCCCTTGATTGTGTATGAATGTGCATACATACATGTGTATATGAACGCATAGATATTTAGTCAAGCATAAGGAAGTTTAAAACACCCTTAAAACTCCGACAGCGGGCCCGGCGCTATTCTGTCTTTCAGAGGTTGGTGCGGGCTGAGTTTTCAAGCTAGAGTGAAGATACTGGTATCATATGAAACTCAAAGGGGTCAAAGTGGTCCATTGACCTTGGACCTCAAGATATGTGAATGAAAATGGGTTCTATGGGTACCCACGAGTCTCCCCTTTACAGACACGCCCACTTTATGATAATCACATGCAGTTTTTTCAATGCAGTATAAACGTGTTATTTGCGCCTATTCTAAAAATTATGTGTTTGAATATTTCTGCATACTGGGGTCCCTAAACAGTCTTGGGATTGCATACATTGCATATCACTGTAAAGCTGAGACTCTTGTAGATCCAATGAGCCCAAGTATATTCATGTGTAATGATGTTAGCCATTTCATTGTAGTGAGACCATTTTTTTGACCTCTAGGATAATCACAGCCTCATGAAACTTCACAGCCACAAACTAGAGACCTAGAGCATTCAGAGGATGGACGGCTTTCCTTGGTAGATTGACAATAAGGGGGTTTCTGAGCAGTTTCCAGAACAGAAATGTTTGCCATCCTATTGCCGAAAAATGCAGTTCTTGCAGAAATCTCCAAATGTCAAAAGTTTTTGATACCAAATCACAGCATGTCTTTTTCTATGGTGTTCCTCAAGGTCTTGGTGTCTTTATGTGGTATTTTGGAGGGATTACTGATCATTTTAAATCATTTGAGTGTTAAAAAATGGTTCAATTTAGCACAAAATCTTTGTAACAAATGGTATTTCCTGTGGCGCTGTTCGATCCATGGGTGTGTGATGGACTCCCCTGATTGAAATCGACAACTAGTTTTACTGTAATTGCATGGTAAGAAGCAAAAAAATTGTTAGCTCCTTCCCTTTACGATTTTATGCAAGCAGCTAGAGTATTCATGGCTGCAGAGCATCTCTACCTTGAACACACACTTGTGAAGGCCTATAACTCAATCCACCATACGGTCTGGCTGCAGTTCATCACCCGAGGCTGAACACTGAGGTCGGAGTGATGAGTTTGCCAAAATAAGGCATCAGTAGAACCATCATTTCTCGACTATCAACACCTCCGTCTCCCACAGAGGGATGGCAGGCAGAGGGGAAGTGAATGGTAAATACTTTCAGAAGATGAGACACAGATGGTTGGACCGCTGTAGGGCAGAACAGACTGATCAACTCACAGTCGTCTGTTCACCAAAGCACTGAGGAACCGTTCAAAATTACAATGTCCCCTAAATAATTTCAGGTGAAGATTCTCTTACTGTTCTACTCTGCGTGTAGTAGTATAACTGCACTCTACATTCTTACAGTAAAGTGGACTCAGTTAAGATTTTTCTTAAAAGTTGGACATTTTGGGAAATGTGGGGAAAATTGAGCAGTTTGCTTTCTTGCCAAGAGTCAGAAGAGAAGATTGATATACCGCTCTATAAAATAGCCTGTCTCTGTGTGAAGCTAAAAAATACACCTTCCAGCACCTCTACAAGTTAGTAATTAATATGTTGAATTTTGGGAGTTCAGTCTGTACACAAACAGAAATCTAAATGCAACAACTTGTGGTTTTACAGGAAGTTACCTGCTGCTATTCGCAAAGACATACATAATGTAACTTCCTGTAAAATCACAACTTATGGCATTTAGCTTTTTATTTCAGAATCAGAAATCATTTTCCAGAAAGGTATAAATAAGAAATGAATAGGAATGTTTGCAGTATCAATGACAGTACTGCGCAGTTAATTATTGCACAAATTATTGTACAGTTAAGTCAGTATTGGGTCCAGTCTATTGACTGAAAGAGTGTGACACTCAGAGGGAGGAAGTGTAAAGTTTGATGGCCACTGGCAAGAATGACTTCCTGTAGCGCTCTGTAGTGCATCTCGGTGGAATGAGTCTTGCACTCTTTTGTACAGACTAAATCAACGAAATACAACAGGTTGTATCTTGTGGTAGACGAGGTGTTCGAGGCGTTTAAATAGCACAACATTATATGGACATTCTGCGTGACGTGAGGACACATTTTAGTATTTTTGCGTGTCATTTGTACGCCACTTAACAAAAAACATGGTAAAGTCCGCAGTTAGGTTTAGGCAGAAAACCCACTTAGTTAGGTTTAGGAAACACATCTTGGTTGGGCTTTCGTAAACTCAGTAAAATACGTACAAAAACAATGTAACATAACTATGGAAAACACGTCACAAACGTCACTACAAAACGTGATATATGCCACTAACGGAACTTACAAAACAAAACACTCCTGATCTCCTGGTTAAAAGTCCTGTGTTTGTTGGACCCACCGACCATTGGCGGCCTTTCTCGCTTTTTATTCTGCATCCCCAGCTCTGAGCATAGCATATTTACACGGATGCTTTTTCATTGCAGTCAGCAGAGACTACATGGCATACAAATGGCACGTCAAAAGCAAGAATTTTCTTATTGCACGCTAAATGCCTTGTGCATTATCTTGTCATTCATATGCCTTTTCGTACGAACAGGATGAGGTGTTGGTATGCTATGTTGGTAACTTTGGAAAAAGCCTGGCTAGCTATTCCCCCCTGCTTCCATTCGTTATGCTAGGCTATGCTAATGTACTTAACGCACAAACATGAGTGTGTCATCGATCTTTTCATCTATCTCCCAGCAAGAAATGAAATAAGCGTGTTTCCCAAAAAATCCTGGGCTAAAAGACAGGCCTTCTATTTGTTGCTGTACTAAATGATCAACCAACACAGCAAAGAAGATTTGCTGTAATGGAAAGAACTATCTGTCACATTATCTAAGTGCTCTTGTCATCCCATATCTCTTGTACAGGCATCAGCGGCCTCCCAGGATACACGGAGCTGCATGACAACAGGCGTGCGTGCAAACATGCGTTGTTAGCATGCGGAAGCATAAACGAAATGTCCATTTGTATCAACCTTCAATATTTTTTCCTATAAAATCAGTCAATTAAGACAGACAAGAGCAGGGGAGCAGACCGCCAGCTGGAGCAATGAAACTGGAAATATAAAATTAAAGAAGGCAAAGGAGCTGAGGAAGTGTTTGCCAACACCAACCCTCCACTCACTGCGTTTATCCCAGAACGATCTCGACAGTGTTGATATTTTACAGCTTGTTTTAAGCCAGAATATGTGCGTCTCCTCTGCTCTAGAGACACATGCCTACCGTCCACGCAGCATGTCGGAGGTCAGGGGGCAACAGGTAGGAATGCAGCACCATGGGAGCGAACATAATGAAGTCATCACACTACGTCCTCAGAGCCGGTGAGTTATGAGGTCTGTGAAGCTCAGTGGCTGTAAAATAATGGGGTCATCACTGCAGTCGTCCTGCCTGTTTGGATGCCGTTCACTGTCATGTTCAATAATGTCCCGTGATGATCTGTTACTTATTAGTTTCAGGCTTGTTACTATTATAACTTTGCATAAAAAAAGAGAATCTTTTTTCCAATATCTACTGCTCCAAATACCCAAATACAATAAGGCCTTGTCACACCAACATTTAGATCAGCCAAATAACACGTAAAAATAAATGTATTCTAATGGACTCATGGATTTACTTGAGCGCACCAAGTAAATCCTTGCAAATTTTCCACTTCAATATTTGGGCATTCACGACTGCTGCATTTTAGTGGTCATCGACTACTTCCAAAAAGTTGTCGACTAGGGATGCACCAATACTGGATCGGATATT